>ML120382.1:436721-570095 GCA_003788595.2 Choiromyces venosus 120613-1
CTCATCTCTGCTACCTGGGTTTTCAGGTGGGCCTCCACCACCCCCTCCACCGCCGATGCCAGGGTTTGGTGGCCCCCCACCTCCACCACCCCCCCCTATGCCAGGTTTCGGGGGCCCCCCCCCACCACCACCACCTCCCATGCCAGGCTTCAACGGTGGCCCCCCACCCCCACCACCTCCTCCGATGCCAGGTTTCAACGGCGGCCCCCCACCTCCACCTCCCCCCCCTATGCCGGGCTTTGGGGGCGCTCCTCCACCACCTCCCCCGCCTATGCCTGGTTTTGGTGGTGGTCCACCACCACCTCCTCCCCCGCCTCCGGGTGGATTCAAGTTTGGTGGGCCTCCAGCGCCAGGTATGCCACCGCCTCCTATGGTGCCTGGCGCTTTCCCTCCTTCAAACGGTCTTGCAGGATCCTTTTACACAGGCATCAGGCCCAAAAAGAAGCTCAAGCCTATGCATTGGGAGAAGCTTGATGGTGTTGAGTATACCCTCTGGGCAAATCGTATCGATAAAGAAACTATGTTCGATGAGCTTAGCAAGAAAGGTATTCTCGAGGAGATGGAACGTCTTTTCGCGTTTAAAGAGACTAGGATGTTGAAGAGGGGTAAGGATAATGAAGAGAAGAAGAAGGAATTTTTGGATTCTGGTGTTGTCAAGAGTCTTCAGATTGCGCTCTCGAAATATACCGGATTAACAGTTGAGCAGCTTGTCAAGAAGATTATCAGCTGTGATAGGGATATTTTGGACAACACCGCTATCATGGACTTTTTGCTCAAGGACGAAATGTGCAATATCAGCGACAATCTTTCAAAGAACCTAGCGCCCTATAGTACCGACTGGACAGAGACTGATGCCGAAAAACAAAAGAGGGAATCTGACCCGAATGAACTGAGGAGAGAAGACTACATCTATTTGGAGACGGCCTACAATCTTCATCATTATTGGAAGTCAAGGATAAGGGCCCTAGCACTTACACGAAGCTTGGATCCGGATTATACAGAACTACAAGGGAAATTGCACCAAGTTGTGAAGGTTTCAGATGTTGTTCGGGGATCCAAGGCCTTCCACGGTGTTTTGAATGTGAGTCATTGGAAATCACTCGGCTACGTCATGTGAATGCTAACATCTATCTTCTTAAGGTCATTCTTACGATGGGAAATTTCATGAACGACGCTAGTAAACAAGCAACTGGTTTCAAGCTTGGTACGCTCTCGAGATTAGTCAACGTCAAGGATGAGAAGAACCAGCGCAGTTTCATGGATTACATCGAAATGTCAATTCGGAATAAATTCCCGGAATGGCAAACATTTGTAGATGAGCTCTACGAGACTGTTTCACTTGAGAAAGGTTAGCAACATTATTGATGCGGCGACACAACCCCCCTCCAAAAAAGAAAATGTATACTGATTTATTGAAAATAGTGGATGTGGACAATTTGATGATGCAAGCTAAGAGGTTCATCGATAACATTAATAATATCCAGACATCTGTGGACTCAGGAAACTTGAGCGATCCCAAGAAGTTTCATCCTTCAGACCGTGTGCTCCAAGTGGTGTTGCCAATTTTGCCGGAAGCGAGGAAGAAGGCTGGATATCTCAAAGATCATCTTGAGGCCATGACCAAAACTTACGATGACCTTTTAACCTACTATGGCGAGGATCACACGGACGAATCCTCGAGGAAGAGATTTTTCAAGATGATTTCCGATTTCGTAAAGAACTATAAGGTAGGAACCTTCTTTACATTTCCGATGCAATGCGCTAATCCAGATTTTTATCTAGGCATCCAACCAGAAGAATTTGGAACTTGAGGATGAAGAAAAACGAAGAGAGAAGAGAAAGCAGCTTCTCAACGCAGCTTCACACAACCAGAAAGCCAACGAGGGCCCACTTTCGCCCAACAGTTCTGGTGCGATGGAAGCTCTGTTCGAGAAATTGAAACAAGCTGGACCGGCCCAAAGAGAAAAGCGCGAGACTCGCCGCAGAAATCTGGCGAGAGGCGGTCGAAGAACTGCTTCTGGGGCAAGCCGAAATGTATCGGGAGCAAGTGTTGTCGAGAGTGCCCCTGGAGAACAGCCATCTTCGCCAAATGAAGCCCCACTTTCACTCTCACCACTTCCCTCGATACCTTCTTCCGCAGCTGAGGAGGAAGATGCATTGACCTCAAAAACACAGGAAATGCTAATTCAATTGAGGGGCGAGAATAGCGGGGATTCGGCCACCTCGGCGGCACCTGGAGCACAAGGAGCTGGTGCCGCGGGCAGTCTTAGGGTAAGGCGGCGGAGGGGTAGTGGAGAAGATCTTAGGAGGGATAGGCGGCGACGACAAGGCAGCAATGTCTCTACCATAGGGACTAGTGCCAACGAAGAAAGTGCCGAAGACGTAGTGGCTAAGGCCAAGCTGGCACTCATGAACATGCGAAGGGGATCGGACGATGCGATAGACGATGAAACGGGACCCCCTAGTGGAGGATTACCAACGCCTACCACTATAGTCTCTCCACCTTCTCCCGAACCTCACAAGCAGAACGATGAATAGTCCCCTTCACTAGATTGGTTTTTTTTTGTCCTTTTGTATTACTTTAGAGTAATTAATGGCAACAAGGGGTATTGTTTTTATTATTATTTACTTTTAACAGTTTTTTTTTTTTTTTTCTTTTCAGGGCGGGGTTTTCTTTCTCTCTTTTCTTCCTTTCCCTTTGTCATTGATAGGTTGGACGGGCAGGGTGGACAGGTGGGGGGAATAAGCACAGGATTGGGTTGGGTCTTTTTCTTTTTTTTAGCTTCGTTTTCTTTGTATTCCTTTTTCTGTATATGCACTCTTCTACCTATAGTACCTTACTTGGATTGGAGTATGTTATCTTACTACTACCGCTCTCCCTCTCTTTTCGAATTATTTCTTTTCCTTCCTTCCTTCCCTCCTTCCACTTCTTATACCTCTTCCTTCCACTTTCTACTTTACTTTACTTTACAGATTAAATTACTGTAGTCTTGTCTAATTGGTTTATTTATTTATTTATTTATTACCTTTTTTTATTTATTTCCTTTTTGGATCGACGCATGCATGCTATGCTATCTATGATATCATCAGCCATGATATTGTTAATCTCTTTTGTAATTTCGTTTTTTTCTCCTTCCTATTTAATGTATTTGATAGGATAAGATAAGATAGGTCAATTTTGTCTTGTGGCGGATTGTGTACGGGTTGGTGAACTTGTAAGTATGTAGGTAGGTATAGATATATATTTGTGGCAGTGAATGGAGTACCGTATTATACATACAACGTTGTGCTTGTTATTTTATTTTGTGAATGGTTGTGATTGATTTAATACACTAGTACAGTACCCGGACTAAGAACCAGCCTAAAGCCCAACAGCACCGTTACCACCACTGGCATATCCTCGCCCATAACAAACGCGATAGCCCCCCCCTTGGAACCAAGTACTGTAAATAGAAAACCACAGTGCGTCAAACATCTCGCACTAGGAATAAAAGAAAAGAAAAAAGAATATGCAAAAGAAGATGAGTTATGGCTTGTCCACCAACGGCCCAGCCCGAGTAGGAAGTCTTGTATAGGGAGGGATTGAAGTTAGTTATTCCATCTGGAGAATTCTAGCGTAATAAGAGTAACTTCCCCTGACTAGAGTTAAACGCAATTTCAGCATCTGTGGTAAAAAGTGGGACTTGTGTTCAGGAACCTTACTGGAGAAATAAGCACGGGAAGGTTAATGTGGGAAGAAGAAAATGGTAGGGGACGTGAGTGGGTTGATGGCAGGAGACGGCCGCTGTGTGGGCAAGGGAGGAAGTGTTAGAGGTTAACTTTTGGCTCTGGCGGGGTATTATTGAGAGCTGTGTGTAGTGGAGAGTCAGGCTCAAGATTGGCAATGAGGGAAAAACGCTCAGGAAGATATCATTCACGTTTTGTAATTAAATCTCAGATCCCATGCGGTCATCCGGAACCCCCTCCCCGGGCCCATTCACTTGGCTAACTAACTGCTGGGCGGTATCTGTTGCAGGTTTTGCATCGAGATTGGCATTTTCCCGTTTGCTATTTAGTATTTATAGAGTGAGTTATTGTGTTTTGAGAGGTAGGCTGGTGATTGAAGGGTAAGTCACTGTGTCATGGAAGGCTTGGGGTTTGGGGTAGACTAGGCGTAGATAATCCGGGGAAGAATATATGCAATGGAGTGAGTTTGTCTGTGATGTTGGTGGTCGGTCGGTTGGTATAGGCTTTTTTTTTTGGGGGGGGGGGGGGTTGCGGGGGAGTGATGGAGACAACTACTAGATTGCAGAGGGCCCCACGTAGGGGAAAAGGTCCCCAGTGGACGACCAAGTCCAGGCTGGATAAGACTTTTGTTCCTTCTGCCACCCAGGAGGAGGAGGAGGGCCTACAGCGACTGCCCCGCCCATAAAGAAGTTTATTGCCGATGGGCCAAAATAGGGGTGAGGTTGCCACTAAGCCCAAGTGCCCCATTTCGAAGCCGAAGGGCTGTCTGATTGTAACTTAAGGTATCATTGTGATTTACCAAATTCCAACAGTTTTCAAACAAATAAATTTCTTAAAATAAAAAAAAGTCGTCTTTGTAATTTACAGAACCCAAGATTCCTCGTCCTCGCGGTATTGGGAATTTTTGCAAGCGCATCAGCTCGTACAGGATGTCTTTGTTAGATTCAAAGGCCGGAACCAAAGGGTGACACTAGAGCAAGAGCAATTGAGATTTCGAAGAGTCTACTCAAGCAAGGAAGGCAAATTGGGGGGGGGGGGGGACCTCGGTCCCGTAGTCTATTTTCCTGGTGAGGTAATCCAGATACCCGATGTACTCCCTCTTACCAGCTTACCCAACGGCCCCGTCCAGAATGCTTTTGTAGAATGGCGTACTCAATTGTGGAGAATTCTCGGATAAGCAAACTCCCCCGACTTAGGCCAGACATTGCCAATGTCATTGCGCTGAAGAAACACAGAACAAACCGGTATGAGAAGTTGTGGTCAACCATACACGGGAACGGAAATAACAATACCACGGGGTTGTAGAAATTGGAGTGCGATAATACAATGGATTTGCTCTACGATAAACTTACTGTATGATACCTTGAGAAGGCTTTTGGGAAAAGAAAAAAAGAAAGTCACTCTCAAATATGATAAAAAAGGGGTAGTTATCGACCAGTTCTGATGGTTTAATGGCTAAAGGAGTTGGTCACTACTAATATGAGCAGGGAAGGCTTGGAGTTCAACTACTGGCCTTGGTGGATGTAGTTGGGTGATTAAAAATCCCTGGCGAACCACTTTTTGCTGGTTGGTGGGTTGAGGAAGGGTAAGTCCCCTGATATCTGTTTTCAGTCTAGATTTACAGACCCCGATGTGCAGTCCGAGGATTTATGAAGACTTAAGAGGGGTATAGTCTTTTTTCACCTATTGAGGGATATTACCCGGATCAATTCACTAGAGCCAGCGCCCACAGTATGAGAATGTGACATTTGCGGTGCTTGATTCTTTGCGATCATTGGAAAGTCCTTGTCATGGAGAAGTTGGCGAGAGGAAATTATCGACAGATTCCGATGGCCTAAAGTGTGTGGGATGAGCTGGCCACATCTGATCCAGCTTGGCTTGGGTAATCAACAAGCTCGAATATCTTCCTTCCTTGTCGGCGGGCCTCTATTTAGCTCAAGCTTTCCTCGCATCATCTATAATCACTCTCATGTTCTGGGGCGGCGTATCGGATTATTGATCTGCTCTACTGAAGAGCAGGATTTCCTATTCTGCCCAAATTATAATATAGTAGGAGCTATCTGGTTACTTGTACCCTCCCCCTTCTCTAAACACTGTTCATGCGTGAATTATCTCTAGAGTGGCGTGCCTGTTATTCTTTTAAACACTTACTAATGTCTGGGTGTCTGGCGGCCCCTGGCCCACAGCTGTGCATCTACTCGTATGATCTGCAACCTCCTCCTTTACGCCTTTATCACAGGCGAGAGCTATACTGTCTCGCTTGTGCAACTCGTTCAGCCCAATCTGCAACCAATTCACCATCTAGCCAAAATAATCGAAAAAGTCGAGTGATAAAAAGACGATCAAGTGATGAAAGCACAAATTAAGATTGGCTTTTATTCTAGAGGCTACTGTACAGTGCACTGGTTGCTTATGCTCTTGATGCTATAGAATTGGGCACCAAGCGATGGGCTCCGTGGTATTCCTAATTTTCTAACTAGTTATCTTTGTCCTGGTTTAGCAAGCAGCTTTTAGAGAAAGATGGAATCCCAGAACCCGTGCGGCAAGCTTTTCGCGAGGGGAAAAGGGGGTTTTGTGGGCGGGCTGTGCGATTTTTCAGACTTGATGGAAAATGCTGAAAACGACGATCACATCGTCGTTTTCCCCACAAAGCAGCGTTAGCTGCGACCTGGTAGACTCTAGTGGCCGAACATTGATTTCTGATAAGTCTTGAGGGGTTTGGGTCGTTGGCTATTTTTGGGGAGGGGGGGAGAGATTGATATTTCGGGACTCGGGAGTAGGCTTTTGGGGAATTGGATGGGCTTAACTAATTGCTGATAAGTTGGGAAAATCGGGGGTTTTTCTTCTTCTTCTGTAATGTTAATGAGAGAATTATTGGCCTGCAGTCTTTCTTTTTTTCCTATTTCTTAGTTGCACTTATTCATGCGCAATCACTCGCCTGTATCTTAGATTCTCGTTGTTGGAATCTGGCAGGGGTTATTGGGTGGCTTCCCGATAACCTCATGCCAATGACCGGAATGTCAGGAATGACAGGAATGACGTGGGAATAATTGGGATGTAATGGAATGACTGGAATGGAATGGTGAGAATGGAATGGAATGGAATGGCGAGAATGGAATGGAATGGATATAGCCAACCTACGGAATATCTAGGAGGTTGGATTATTTGTAGTATATAACTGTAGTCTATTCTGGTGTTAAGAAAAGGTAGAACGATAGAATTAAGCCTTTCTACAATACATCTCTATTCTATACATCGCTATTCTCACTCAAACACTTTACAATACTTTATCATAACCTTCATACACTTCCGGTTCTAACATCACTCGTGGTGTTTTTTTGTTTTGTTTCTTGTTCTCTGACACTCCCCCTCTATTTCCATTCTTTCTCTACAATTAAAGGTCATACTTAGGATTGTTGTCCATTTAAGTTAATCTGATTTCTTTTCCCATCCATTCTTTGTTGATCTTGATTTGATGCTTTGTTGACAGTGGTATCGTTGGTCCGAGTCTGTGTGGAATACGCATGCTGGAGACTGCACTTCCCACGAGCGAGCTGGCCGAAGCTTGCTCATTGTTTATAAGTACTTAGGTTATTCTTGCTTGTTCCGACAGTCGATCAGTCTTTGGTAATGTAAGTATGTAATTTTAGCTCTTATTGAATTTTATTTATTGTATTTTCTGCCATGACTTTCGCTTCTGATCGTAGGAAAATACTAGCCAGTACATACTAAAGACCTGGGGATTTGGGGTTCGCTGCTGAAGGCTTTCTGCTAAGTGTTTTTTTCTTTCTTCTTCGTTTCTTCTCTTACGCCAGGCTTGTCAAGATGTCTGGTTGTTGACGGGCATGGGGGGTCCGAGTAGGGGGAGGGAAGTGATAGATTAGATGGCTTATCGGATGGTCTGATCCAGTATAGCCTTTTATAGGGGGTATACGTACTCCCTAATCCTCTACTCGAGTATGTAGGGCCAGCCAACTCGCCGCTCCACCATGTTTGGAAAACCGCGATGCGATGTTACAGTTTTTGCAGCATGAGTTTATTACCGAGTGATCCTTCATGCAACCATCCATTCATCCCTCAATTACTAAAAACTGATTCGATATACTGTATACCATAACTTCCATCTTCAAGAAACGCATATTCTCTCACTAACTTACTTACTCTATCTACTAATTACTACTATAAATGCCCACCCCCTCACGTCCATCGGGCACAGTAAGTTACAGTACAACCTTCGAAATACGGCTGGCCCTCCCTTCTCCACGCCACAAAACAAGAATTGAAAAAAAAAAAAAGCAGCAACTGCCAGATTAGCCGCTAGATAGATAGATAGCTGAAGCTTATCAAGAGCCGTGCAGTGGTGGGTTTATTCTCAGGTTGATAAAAACTTGTTTTTGGTAATTTGAAATGGGCAGTTCCAGAGGGAGGGGAGTGGGTGTGAAGTTGTGGTATAAGTTAAGTGCTTTCGAGGTTCTGTTTGATAGGGGATGGAGGGTGGGATGGAGGGTTTTTCGCTGCGTTGGCGCCTTAGCAAATGGTAAAAGTAATACAAGTATCTTACCTGGATCTATGATACTATTAGTACTCTTTCACTTTTACCTCTATAGAAGGTTAATCTGACTAACTTAACTGAAGCATTTCCTGTGAATTATGATGCAGTTGTGTATTTCGTGGTTAGTAGTAATGCAGTAAGTAAGAGCTCTAACAGCACAATTTGGGGAGGCAGCAGGAGGCTAAACGGAACTGCACATAAAAACAAAGCGAAGAGAGATCGTGAAAAAGCTCCTCGGGGTAGAAAACCTTGATTGATTCACCTCGGTATTCACCATCCCTTTGATCTCATAGCATCGCATTGCCGTGGATGGTGTAGTTTGCCTGGTTTGGCGGAAATTTAGCAACGGACAATATTGTACAGTAGCTAGAAAATACGTAGACTATTACTAAAAAGGTTGTAAGCTTGATTGAACTAAGTAAGAGCTACATAAAGCAGCAAGGATTGTGTTCCGTGCTTTCTGTCCCCCCTCCCGGGTGTACCTGAAATTCCGCTATGCTCGTGCTTGTACCTGGCAATGCGATACATACTAGACACTAATGATTCTTGCACAGCCTTGGATTTAATCAGTACCCTCTGATCTTTGTTGACATACATCCTACCAGTAATCCAACTCCAATATGATTGTTTCTAGCAATCTTAAGTTCGCAAACTTTCTAATGCCGAAATTGGCTTAGTCATTAAGTCCAACTGACAAGCACTCCGGCATGAGAGCTGATTCTCGGATGCAATGTGCCGCCCGTAGCTCCCGCCAATCGGCTCTACCGTAGTTTAGTTATCCACCGGCAGAGTTTTTCCGAGTATACTAGCGTCTGTAACTTACCCCTCTTTGGAGTCTGTGCGGGGCGAGAAAATTTTCTGGTTATGCTTGGTGTTGAGTTTTCATGATGGTTGGGATTCAAGGACGAGTAAACAGATCCAGCTGAGAGTTTGTTTGTAATTTTTTTCTCGAGGTGATATCGTAGTGCTGCACAATGCCATTCATTCGACATCTGCACTGGTATGGAAACTCGGACACCTCAACGGGTAGATGATGTTCCTGTAGACACCCGGTATGTGGGTCCAAGAAATGTTTTGCCCCTCACTCAAGGAAAGATGGAGGAGTGTCTCAGATGGGCCATCAAATCCACCTCCCGATGTGTACCCGGTCAGTACATTTTCTTTCAGTCAAGACTTGTTTGCGGCTTATCGATAAACGCCGCAAATGTGGGGTTTATGCTTGGGTGCATGCACCACACTAAACCACATGCAGTAATCCCGATCTATCCCCGGTGGGTAAACTCGAGCTGTGAGCTTCAGAGTTGTTTCCTGTCTCCTCATTTATGAGTTGCGGCAGGTTGGAGGCGGCTTTGTACGGTAAGGAGAATAGAGAAGGCATTAAGGGAATATCGTGAGATGCACTTTCTCCTGGAATTTGCCTTCCCCTCATCTGCTTTCCTTTCCGAGGCTTTGCTGTTGGCAAATTGAATTGGGAGTTGCGATGTTTCCTGTGTTTCCTTAGCTTTCCGCCATGAAGGTAAATGTATATAAGGGTAGAGGGGAACCTGTTCTTTTCCTTCATTATTCCTCCAATAGATCGGAATATCGTCTCGTTCTCAGGCCTCGTGTTTGTCTTTTCTGTGCTTTATTTCGCTTTATACCTTCTTCGATCGACACAGTACAGGTATTTCCCTACATAAGGTCAGTTTATTATAATCATACGGCAGTTGTCGTCATACGGTATATGATCCGCATTACATAGCCTTTTCATTCTCCCTACCATCTACACCCCCTCATCACGATCACTACTCGCTGACAAACCATCTGTCCGTTTTAGTTTTAAACGCCAATTCCTCTACCCTTTCGTACATTTTTCTACGTTCTTTTCTATCTTGAATCATCAATCAATATGGTACTTTCTGCTCCTCTACGTTCTGTTCCGTCTTTGTTGAGACGTCAATTCCTTCGCCCTTCGTTGTTATCTGCTTCAGCAATTGCGAGAAATCCGGTGTTTGGCGCTGTTTCTGGTGCTAGAACGCTAACCGCTACTTTTAATCCCCAGGTTAAAGTTCTAGCTGTTCTTTACGATGTGAGTTAATTTCTTTCCCCCATTTGTTTGTTTATTCGTTTTACTATGCTATCGAAGTAAATTAGACTGATTAGGTTTTACAGGGTGGTCAACACGCTCGCGATGTCCCCGAATTGCTCGGAACTACTGAGAATGAACTTGGTTTGAGGAAGTGGCTTGAGGATCAAGGACACGAGCTTATCACCACTTCTGACAAGGAGGGGGAGAACTCTACTTTTGACAAACACTTGGTTGACGCTGAGATCATTATTACCACTCCGTAAGTTTTCACTAAATTAGTAAAATTGGGGATTAACAAGTTTTAGGTTCCACCCCGGATACCTTACCGCCGAGCGTTTGGCAAAAGCGAAGAACTTGAAGTTGGCCATCACTGCAGGAATTGGATCTGATCATATTGACTTGGATGTTGCCAACAAGACTAATGGTGGTATTACCGTTGCCGAAGTTACTGGCTCCAATGTTGTCTCTGTTGCTGAGCGTAAGATTCCGTCTCCTTTTGTGTTTGTTCAGTAACTTACAAAGTTTGGTATAGACGTCGTCATGACAATCCTCGTCCTCGTCCGCAATTTCGTCCCCGCCCACGAGCAAATTGTTTCCGGTGATTGGAACGTCGCTGCCGTTGCAAAGGAAGAGTACGATCTTGAGAACAAGGTTGTCGGAACTGTCGCTGTTGGAAGAATTGGTGAGCGTGTCCTCAGACGCTTGAAGGCGTTTGATTGCAAGGAGCTCTTGTACTATGATTACCAGGTTTGCTTCCCTTCTTTAATCTTGTTCAACATTCACCTTGCTAAAATATCCCGTAGCCCCTGAAACCCGAAGTTGAACAGGAAATTGGCTGCCGCCGCGTCCATGATCTCGAAGAGATGCTGGCCCAATGTGACGTTGTGACTATCAACTGCCCACTCCACGAGAAGACCCGTGGCCTCTTCAACAAGGAGCTTATCAGCAAGATGAAGAAGGGCTCTTGGCTCGTTAACACCGCTCGTGGAGCAATCGTCGTGAAGGAGGACGTTGCAGACGCCCTCAAGTCCGGCCACCTTCGCGGATATGGAGGAGACGTCTGGTTCCCGCAACCAGCGCCCAAGGCCCACCCTTTACGCTACGCAAAGAACCCCTTCGGTGGTGGAAACGCCATGGTACCGCACATGAGCGGTACCTCAATTGATGCGCAGAAGCGGTACGCTTCCGGAACCAAGGCAATCCTTGAGAGCTACTTCTCTGGCAAGCACGATTACCGTCCCGAAGACTTGATTGTTATCGGTGGTGGTTATGCTACCAAGGCCTACGGTGAGAGGAGCAAGAAATAGAAGGCCTCCTCGTCCTGTGTGATTCTTAGTTCAGGCTATGTTTTTTCTTGTTTTCTTTGGGAGTGATTGGGTGATTTATATATAGCTTATTCAGGAATTGATATTTTTGCGCACGTTGGACTCTTCGATGGTCATTGGAACATGGACGATCACTCGAGGTGATATAAACTGTAAAAATTTAATGGTGAGTAATAAATCCAGGTAAAATGTGAGACCGAATGACACGGACACCGAGAGGTAAAAGTAGCTTCCTTAAACCCTAGGCGCAATAAACAGGTTCTCTAAACGCATCAATAAACCCCCAGAGATTCCATCCTTGGACACAGATGTCTCTTTGATATAACTTATTGTACAGTACTTGTACCTTCCTGTCCTTTCCATGCTAAGTTGCACAGTAGCTAGTCCAAAAAGACTGCCAACTCTTGGCACGGAGACATGAGCACCGTAGGTTGGATGGTGATATTCAATCTGTGCTGGAATGATAAGATGAAATTTGTCGAGGGTGAAGTGATTTACCTCGAGCTATGATAAAATCTTAGCAGAGTGATAAGGACAAGGTCAGCTCCACCTGCAACTGTGAAGAATCGAGTGGGTCATACTGCTTCATTCACAAATTGCACCGCAGACTGGTGTGCGTTCTGGCGCTTGAAAAACTTTAGCGTGGGAGGTTGGTGTGTGGTGCTGGGAAGGAGAGCAAAGTTTGCTACAATATCTTGGTACTGGTGATGTGTTTGAGTGGGAGAGGTAGGGAAGGGAAAGGTAAGTTCATGGTATGGGGGTGTTAGTGCTAACCGTTTTTTTTTTAATGTCTCTAAAAGGGGAATTTTCCTTTCCTTAAGCTTTGAGGCCAGGCTTTGTAACGATATCCCTTGCAAAATTTGGTGTTTGGGGGCGTGCTTTTAATTAAACCGTGGAGTAACTGAAATTACTGTACTTTTTTTTGTTTTTATTTTTCTGGAGAGTTTAAGGTGGGGTTTGTAGTGGGATCGGGGGGGTTATTTCTGGTTGGGTTTGATTTGGGAGAATTATTTTTTGGGGGTTCGGGGTGTTCCGGGGGGAGTTTCCTGATGATGTAACACACCGAGATAAGATCCGGTGGAATGTTTGGTCTAGTGAGTGATGATGGACGAGTTTAGTAGGGATGGGAGGTTTGATATTGGGTCACTTCTGTAGGAGTTTTAGTTGGAAGAGATTTTCTGAATTTTGGGGAGCTAGTGTACGGTTCATTGTCAAAAGACGGCTGTTGAAAATTTTTAGGAAAAAACTATTGTATTGCCTTTGGAAATTCAACGATTATCAGTCAGATTCATACTGGTGCGAGAGAAGAAGAGAAAAAAAATCATACTTGGGATTAGTGATTGGAATTTTAGAGATTTGCAAAATTTATGCCTATGGGAAGTTTCCCATTTTGCTCTCTTTTTGCCCGGTTAGCTTATTCCGAAAGGAAGGTGGTGTGCTACGAGGGCTTAGAGTTGGTATTTTGGAAATTTAACTCTGCGTATGATATGAGCTTAGGATTGATGTTAGTTGGTTCTTTTTTAAGGGGTTGATTCACGGTGCAGATTGCTGGTTATATGGACCCTATAGCAGCTGTAGAAGCTGGGTTCGGAGAAATTGGGTTATGAGCGGGGGCGTCGGGAATTTGTCATTGAGATCTCACATACTCGCGCGGCCGGGTTGAGGCCGGGCACCTCATTCCAGTAGTGATCAACCAACGAATAATAGGCTTGCACTCAACAAGATTATTAAGAAACAAATACGGTACAGATAGAGGTTCAACTACTAGTTTCAGTTACTCATGAGTTCATTGTATCTAGTACATAATTTACATTTCCCTCCAAACTTATTCATGAAAGTGGTTATTAATATTATGGAGAACAACACTGTAAAGGGAACACCCTGTGGGAAGATGGATCCTAAGTTTGTGGCCACACTGAAGTGACTCAAGTGTCAAAGAATAATCAAAAGTAGAGTAAAGAAGAATGAAACAGTAAAACTTAATATCATTAAGTTGCAGCTTCACTCAGTAAGTTTCTTGAGAGGTGGTTGATTGTTAGAGTAGAGGAGCACTTGCATATACTTAAGTAGATATTATATACTGCCAGTTGCCCTCCATGACTGGTACTACTCTAACTTGTTCATGAGTATACACACCTCCATGGGCCTGCCAACACACTACTTAAGTATTATCCTTCCTTGATGAAAGGTCACTCTGGCTAAACCTCCTTTTGATATAAAGTATCTTAGGTACTACATCTGTAATATAACTGCTGGAGGAAAACTCTTCACATTGTTGACATGTTAGTGGCAAACTAACATGCAAATAAGAAGATATAGCAATACAAACTCTTATCCCCACATGCATTTCATTGATGAAAACCTCTAATAGATACGACCCTTAGGATTGAGCTGAACCTTCTACCTACTTCTATCAACTTGAAGGCCACTCCCTTGATAGGTAAGTCTACTCAATTTCCCCAGTAAGGTACTTTAGTATTTGACTTGATAGGTACTTCCTACAGCTAACTTCATGAAACTACCTCCACTGTGACTAGAATCATACCTTTAGAGTTTCCCAACAATCCTCAGTAATCTTACAGTAATGAGGCATAAGGTATATTCAGTGGCATTTACCTACCTAGAGATGCCTTAATATATTCTAGACTATGTAGAAACTACCTAGGAGGCTCCAGATATTATGAACTAACTAGTTGGAGTACTACTTAGAGAAACATTATATGAGGATAAGGTTTCACATAACTCATGGGGGTAACATGTGTACATGTTCTGGCAACTGTATACTAGTTACACTTATGTTTTCCTTTGTTATGTTATTTCGTTTGTTCTTGCTTATGTGCATTGATTGATTGTTTCACTACTGATATCATTAAGATTCCTGTATTTTTATTTTTTTTATTTTTTTATCTTATATATTCATTGTTAAGGTACAAGAATCTGTGTAGAGCCTTAAGGGCTATGACAAAAACAAAACCTTAATTCCAAATGTAAAATAAAAGAAATATCCCTCCTCATCCTAGGACCCTAAGGGCCCGATTGAGTGTGAAAATCTTTTCACCATGCACTGCAACTGGTGACTGACAAAGTAAGGTAAAGTAAAGTAAATACTACCCAAACATGTCTGTCCAAGTAAAACATTAAGTAAGGAAAAAAAAAACAACCACCATTGCTTCCAGGTCAGGGGTTACCAGGTGGAAAGGTTTAAGCTAAATCAGTAGGTGACTATCACTACCTCCTCTAGTTTCTTCTCATCAGATGAATCGTGGTGCTGAGTGCAAGTGGGGCAGGCAAGAGATTGGGATTCGTGGGGGCCATCGCAGTTGACACACCTCGGAGTGAAGTGGTCACAGGGGGGGGTTCAAAGTCAGCAGGTAGATGTGGGGCAGGAGTGCTCCCCAGTTGGGTGTAGGAGGGTGCAACAGCAGCACATAGGGGGCCGACACACTTATTGCTGTGGTGCCCAAAGTGGTGACAGTTGGAACACTGGGTGAAGGCATTGAACCGTAGCCATCGCTCGGTCCTGAATATGGTAGAAAAGGCTGACAGTCGCTTGTTGACAAAGAGTGGAGCCTTGGGGCTGGTAATGGTGATGATGATGGAGGAGGCAGACTTGCCAGTGCGTGATTCATTGAAGGCGAGCCATCTTGTTTGCTGGGTCAGGGCAAGGTGCAAGTTAAAGGTGGTGAGCTCTGTCGCAATCATGGCTAGAGAGTGGCAGGTAGGGAGGCTGTGCACAAGGGGCTGTATAGTCAGTGTATCCAGGTAGATGGTAGTGGCACCAGGGATCAGGTGAAGGAAGGCAGAGGCCTTGCTGTTAAGCAAGGTTGCCTTGATGGATTCCATGGTGGTGATGGTGATGTTGCCTCCTGTAAGTGAGACAGTTTGAACATGGGTGGAGGAGATTGCTCTGTTGATCGCATCTCGAAGTCCCATAGCAGTAGGTGTGAGGGGGGAGCTATTGCGCTTGATGATGAGGCGTCTCTCTCTCATGGTGATGCCCTTCTTGGCGGTGGGGGCATTGGTCCGGGAGGGAAACTTGACTGCTGGGGTAGGCTTCAGGGTGGTGGGGGCCTTCTTCTTCCCTTTCCTGATAATTGTCACCTAAGAAGGGGTACTGACAGGGGCAGGAGTGGGGGCAGAAAAGGGGGTGGGCTGCTGGGCTGGGGCATAGGTAGACTCTGGGGCTATGTGGGTGTCTGGCTGTGATGTAGTAGTGGTGGTAGTGGGAGGTTGAGGAGGAGCCCGGAGCCGGTCAAGCTTGCAGTTGAGGACATTAATTTCCTCTTGAAGGCCATCGATAGATCTCCTGTAGTCTACTTGTATAGCATCCAACATCTTGATGAAGACAAGGATCTCGTAGTTGGGGTTAAGTTCCATCAGGCGGATCTCTGCTTCAATCTTAACAAAGAGGTGGTTGAAGTAGGTGGCACCTGGATTGGAGGCCCTGACTCTATCGGGGATGGTAGGTAGGGAGGAGGAGGTGTTACTACATGGTCACTTAAGCGAGAGGGGGCCTTGGGGCCTAGTGAAGATTGGGGATAAAGAGGATTCACCTTCAATGGTAGTCCATCTGGTTCCCTGTAGTGGTGTTTAGGGGTCAGGGGGAGTGCAGGGTTTTTTCTTCCCCTTTCTCTTATAGGAGGAGGATGAGGAGGACTGGGGATCCATCAAAAGTGATAAAAGTCTTTAACTTAAAAGAGATGTAAAGTACGAGGCGATGAGAAAAGGTTTTCGGCCAATGAGAGAAAAGCTTAGCAAAAGATTTGGTGTGTTTTTTTCTTTGATTGTGGTTGTAGTAGACACGGAACATGTATTGGACATGGAGTATGCATTAGGATTCCAGTAACTTGTTATGTTTTGTATTTTGTATTTTTTATTTTTTATTTTTTATTTTTTATTTTTTATTTTTTATTTTTTATTTTTTATTTTTTTTGTTTCATTATTTAATTTCATTTAAGGTACAAAATCCACATAGGAACTTAATGGTCATGACATCAAAAAACCTCCACCCTGGACCAGGCCCTGGAAAGCTATAGAAAAACTATGACCTAAAGACCTGGTCAAAAAAACTATCCTAACAAGCAACCCTCCCATAAACTACAACAGAGTATGAAATCCCACCAATGTCACACAGTAACTAAGAAAACCAAACTCCTGATAGTGCACCCAACAAAGAAACCCAAAACCAAAACCTAAGGACCAGTCCAAACTTCGTTTATAGGGGCGAGCCCTGGTGAAAGTTAGATAAATATATTTGTGGACAAAAAAGTCTATGTTGGTGGGTTGAAAGGAGATCAGATCTCATGATAGGGGTGTGGCAGAAGCAAGAAACCTGAGCACCTGTCTGAACAGAGGGGGTAGTGGTTGCAGTTGGGTGCCAGCCGAGGAGAGGATGAAATGGTAGTAAGGTACCAGCTGGTATAGAATCGAAGCTACCAGACCATATTACTGCATCTCTCATGTAGTCCCTTGTGATAAGAGAGATAGTGTCACTTCTAGAGGGGATCCCAGAAGCAGAAAGGCATCGGGGAATGGGGAAGGGGGGCAGTAAGATGCTAGTAGATTGTCCAGAGAGAGGATGGTTTGGGAAGGGAGTGTTCACTTGGTGTGATGTACTATCGGTTATCATATCCATGTCTGACAAGGCAGCCTGCTGCAACAGTGGAGAATGGAGAAATCGACCATGGCCTGTTTAAGTATTTCCTCCTACAGCTAACTGTGTTCCTGGCCATCTGTAGAAAGACCAAATGGAAAAACCTGACAGTAGCAATCGATAAGTGAGGTGAAGTGAAAGCAGGGTAAGGGAGGTGACTAACATCATGAGATACTGGGAGGAAGGAAAGAGTAACCTCAAGAGGGTAGATCTCAAGAGGCAAGTGAGGAGGGGATGCCTAAATGAAAACAAGTGATGGAAAGCATTCTTCTTAGCCCCCTCTAGGTGGGGGGGAGGATAGAAAAAGTGGTGATGATTTTCCTCATAGTTGTGGTGTTGAGTCATTCCCAAATAGGTAATAAATTTCAATGACTGGAGGTGTAGTAGAGATGGAAGATGCTTGTTATATTTTGTATTAGTTATGCTTTTGTACCAGCAAGGTTTTGCCCTAGGGATTCCAAGGGAAGGAATGGTCATGTATATTGGTGGTAGAGATAAGGCTTGGGTGAAGGGTTGCCTTAGGCTTTCAGGATTCTGGTAGGATCATAAGATTCTGATAGTATGCACTTACTAGTAATGACAGTGGTTGTGAGTTTTCAGGAACCTCTACCTTGGGTAGAGGAAATCATGTATTTAAGACAGACTTCCTGACTAGCAAGAAATGCTAGACTTTAGACAGAACCTAGATAAGAAATATACTTGGTTGAACAGCAATTCTCTTGCTCCCTTTCCCCTTCACTTCTTCTAAGACCATCTTGTCTTTACCTCTCTAGTCTCCCTTAGGAATCGAATGCTACCTAGCCTACTGCCGATCCCTATTGTATTAGTTCATATAGGTTACCACCTATTACATTTTTTTCACCTCAGCAGGTAAGTTAACCCTATGCAGGTACTCACAGGTTCTCAGGAACGAGAACACCAGGTAGCATTGATCACCCTCCCTGTATCTTGATAACTAGTTAGAAGTAGGAGCAGCAGGGAAAGATACTCTCAGCTCAGGTGCTACATTCACAATTTCAGAACAAAGTGGTTATTCAAAGACCCAGTTCAGAAGAATATCCAGGCCACTATACAGGCTAGGGTTCCCCCAGAACCCCTTAGCAACTGACAGCAACTCAGACTTAGAAGCTAAAGTTTCAGTACAAACTGGAAGCACCTTACAACTAGAAGACCATGACTCTGACACAGAGGAGGACCTTACAGTAGAACAGGTCCTCCAGTGAGCAGCAAGAGGCCACAGTCCAGAAACCAGATACAGATCCGGAAGCCTATTAGGAACAGTATTTGGAAGCAGAGTTCAATCTCGGACAGCAAGCCAAGTAGTAAGTCAGTTAGCATCCAGAGAGTAAACACTACCCCCAAGAGTATTCTCAGAATCACCAGCGAAACCAGCAAAACCTGAAACACATCAAGACAAGGGTAAGCAACTAGAAGGTTCAAGACCTCTGGAAGACCCAGCATCACTACCAGGAAGAGCAGGAATGGGTGACACAGTACAAAGACCTACTGATGATATAGTATAAAGGCTAAAGATTATATTCTCTTAACCATCAAAGTTCAGTGGGGAAGGAGATGACCTGAAACCCAATGGACTCAAGAAATAGCTTAGAGAAGTAAAGAAATACCTCTCAAAGTATGGCATCAATGATGATACAGAAGATGTAATTGATTACTATGGAGCCTATACTGAGAAACGAGTACCCAATGCATACATTACATTACTCAATGAGCATCAAGATACACCCAACCTTGAGACCTTTTGAAACTGATTCAAGCAGCTCTTTAAAGTATCTACCAATACAGATGACCTATACCAGCAATGGCAGAAGATATCACAAACTATAGGAGGAAAACCAGCAAGGATATCGAAAATTTCTGGAGAACTAGAAGACCTAAGAGCTACCCTCCCTAGAGAATCCATCTCAGACTACACACAAAGGCAGTAGTTCCTAGATGCAATGGATTCTCACCTCAGAAGAAATGTTGAACCACAGATCCAGGAAACAGATACCTATACCCAGATAGTGCAGATCACAGAAAGATATAATGTAACTATATACAAAACTGGGGGCTATGGCAGCAGCAGTGGCCCCTCCACCAACAAGTCAAACAAACCAAAGAAAGACTTTCAGCCTGAACAAGCATCGAGCAGCAAAGTAGTAGGAAAAGGTAAAGTACCAGTGAAGAAGACAACCTGTGTAAAGAACAAGAAACCTAGCAAGAAGGAAATAGATTGACGGAAAAAGGAAGAAGCTTGCTTCTACTATGGAGAAGGTGGGCATATAGCAAATGAAGGCCCAAAGAAAGAAGTCAAAACCAATCATGTCAGCATCACAGAGAACAACACTGACAGCAGTGATGAGGAATATGAGTTAGAAAGTGACTCAACATAAGAGGTAGATAGACAAGATACCATAAGGACCTATAAGACTACTGTTGGGGTACCTATTGACCCTGACATACCCTTTCAAGACCTTGAATTCAATATACTAGTAAATGGCAAACAAGCAAAAGTGCTAGCAGATACAGGAACTATCAGTGGAAGCTTGATAAGCAACCAATTTGTCACCAAATACAACATCCCTTACCAGCCTCAAAAGTACCCTGTTACTCTAAAAATGTCTATCAAGGGGTCAAGATCGAGTAGCAATTACAACTGTACCATTGAGATTCAGATAGGGAAGATGAAGATACTGGGAATTGAGATGATGGTTACCCTAGTTTTAGACTATGATGTCCTACTAAGTATGGATGACCTTGTCAAACTCAGAGCTATGATAGACTACCAAAAAAATAGTCTATACTTCCCTGACCACAAAGTAAGAGTAAACTGTAGTGGACAGTCTACTCAGTCCAGGTCTGCAATGGCAAAAACAGACAAGGCACTGGATTTCCTAGCGATGTTCTCTAAGGTATTTATCAAGGAAGTACCTACCACTATGTCACCAAGAAGGAACATAGACTACTGGATCTGTTTAAAGGATCCTAACCTTTATCCAAAAATGCCAAACTATAAGACACTAGAAAAGCTTATACTGCCATTCAAAGCCTGGATCGAGAAGCAGCAAAAGTCAGGAGTTATTTACAGAGTAGAAGTACCTGTTGGATCAAGCATGTTTGTGCAAGGTAAACCAAATGGTGGTATAAGACTACTAGCAGATCTGTGGCAAAGGAATCTAAACACAATTCAGGACCACTCACCAATACCCAACCAGCAGGTAATAATCAATGTTGTTGGAAGAGCAAAATATAGAAGCAAAATAGACCTCAGCAATGGCTATTTTCAGATCAGAGTTCACCCAGATGATGAGAAATACAACACTATCAAGATATCCTTTGGAGCATTTGTATGCAGAGTAATGCTGCAAGGAGACACAAACACTCCAGTAATATTTATGAGGGTTATAGAAGACACGCTCTCAGATGAGCTAGGTATCTTCATTTGGGTTTACATTGATGATATCCTTATATTTAGCGATACATACCAGGACTAAGTAGAACATATCAAAACAGTCTGCAGGAGGCTAGAGTAGGCAAAGCTATATGTAAACCTGAAAAAGAGCATTTTCTTTGCAAAAGAGCTGGATATATTAGGCCACATAATTGATGACAATAGCATACATCCAGCATTGGAAAAAATAAGGACTGTTAGGGACTACACAAGACTGAAGAACAAGAAGGAACTTCAATGATTTAATGAAATGGTTAATTATATATTACAGTTCCTACCCCACTTCGCCACTATTACTGCCCCACTTACAGTACTTACCAGTAATGTGGAATGGCTTTGGACTGACCTGGAGGAAGCTGCATTCCAGATTGTTAAAAAGGTGTCAGAAGAACACCAGGTCTTATGACCAATAAATTATTCCAAGCCAGAGATGATATGGCTGTTCACCAATACATCCCCCACTGGAACAGGTATATGGGTAGGACAAGGAGTAAGCAGGGAAGAGGCTAGACCAGCAGCCTTCTATAATCAGAAATTGACACCCTCCCAAAGCAATTATCCCACACACCAACAGGAGGCTGTTGCACTTGTCGAGGCTGTGAAAGCCTTTGTACACCTGTTATCACACATGAAACTCACTATAGTTACCAATCATGTAAGTCTAACTAAACTAATGACCCAAAAGAATCTAAGTCACCAGCAGCAAAGATGGTTAATGCACCTTAGCCACTTCAATTTTTCTATCCAATATATGCCAGGAGTGAAGAATTTCTTTGCAGACTACCTATTGAGAATTCATGAAGATAAACCTTCACCTTATGATATGATCTTCCAAGATCCTACCACTGAAAATCATGATACCCAGATCACTCCAGATACTAAAGCATCAGAAATCTAAACCAACTACACCTCCTCAGCATCTTATAGCTTAGAATCCGATAATGACATGTACTCCTCAGCAGTAAGCCAACACTCTCCAACCCTCACCACCTGAGATTTGATACTCAGGGTAAGTCCCAATTATATGTTGAATACCATTCAGACCAATGCAGTCACCTGATCCTAGAAACAAAAGGATAGCAACCAAAGCCCTCTCAGGAGCGAGGTCAGTACAGATAGCTCTCTAACTAAAGGCAACTCCTGGGGAGATGAAGTCACGCTTCCCAAGCTATTCAAAAAGAAAGCAGCATATGCAGCAACCTCCTGGACAGCATGCTATGAAGATGAATGCGAAGTACATAAATCTGACAAAGAAGGAGCCAGTTACTTTCCTAGTGATCCCAAGAAGCAGAAGCAAAGCAAGAAGGATAAGGGAAAGAAACCTGCAAGTGCAGTCATTTCCTCATCACTAGTGAGCTCCCCTCCACTCACCACATGGCCTTCTCCCTCTCTCCCCCATCCTCCTCCCAGATTCCTAGCAGACTAGGAAAGGTTAGTAGATAAAGTAATACTTGATCAGTTACTACTGGATGCCTCCTTAGCTTCCTCTTCTTTATTCCTCTATAGTGAGCCCTTCTGGAGCAATCAGGAAACCAAAAAAGGCAACACCTTCTTGAGTACAATCTACACAACACTCATGGGTAATTTCTGCCCTAAAGTCATTATAGTGCTTAAGCTTGACCCCACCTTTGCCTGAGTCCAGGAGACCAGCCACAAGCTATACTATTCCATCCAAGATGGCCTACTTATTGCATAGAATACCAATGGGTATTCTAACCTTTACATCCCTATGTGACCTTTGGAAAGGGGAGTATCTCTTCATGATTTTATTTTGAAAACAGTTCATGAAGGCCTTGGACATTTCTCGACCCATAAGAGCTACAGATATGCGGCCTGTTTCTTTTGGTGGCCACAGATGTGGCAGGATTTCATGGCCTATTGTTATTCCTATAACCAATGTCAGATCAACAATGAACCTAGTACCCTCCCAGCAGGACGATCTCTTACACTCCTGAAATCAGATGAAGGATACCAGTCTTTGGCTATCGATTTTGCTGGACCCTTTACCAAATCAAAGAAATACAATACTATCATGGTTATCATGGACTGGTTCACATCTTACACTGACCTTGTCCCTCTTGGAGACCTTGTCACCTCTGAGAAGACATTCAAAAAGGTTCAGAGCAGCATCTTTGATGTTCATGGCCTTCCACTCAGCATAATACTTGACCAGGACTCCCAGTTTACCTCTAAGTTTTGGTCTCAAATAATGAAATCATCAGGAATTCAGGTCTGGATGGCCACCCAATACCATCACCAAACTAACAGCCAAGTGGAGTGCAGGATTCATACCCTTAAGCAGATGATAAGGAATTTTGTCAACAAAATGCAGAACAACTGGTCTCAAACTCTCCCCTCTATAGTGGCAGCTATGAATGGTGCACCCCATGAATCCTTGGGTATCTCACCCTACCAGGCCCTCTATAGACAACCATGGAAAATCTTTAACCCAGTTCAGTGATCAGCCAGTAAGGTACTAGCTGTCAATGAAATATTGAATACCCATGAAGTAACTAGAATGGAAGTAGATATGGTGTGGAAGTATGCAACATTCAGGCAAACAGTGCAAGCAGATAAGTGGCACAAACCTTAGAGATGCCCCTTCAAGATTGGAACCAGAGTACTGGTTAGAGGAAAGCCCTACACCTCTACATCTGGATGATTGAGGAAGCTGGAACCCAGATGGTTTGGACCCTTCAAGGTACTAGAATATGATGTCTATACTGACAACTACAAGCTCGAATTACCTTGGCGAATAAAGTGGCAGAAACCCTTCTTCCATGTATCCTCACTCAAGGAATACTTTGAAAATAACCAAGATAGATTCACATCTCAAAGGATGGACAGGCCAGTACCTATCATCATTGACTAAACAGAAGAATAGGAAGCAGAATAGATCCTCGATTACAGATGCCAGAATAATAGGGATGAATTCCTGGTATACTGAAAAGGAAATGAAAGGACTGATGATTCTTGGGAACCTATCAAGAACCTGGAGAACTCCTTAGAAATCATCCAAGAATACTGAACTACAAACTACCTAATGGCCCTCCTACCTAAGATCAATTCATACTATGTTAGAACAGTTTGGGAATCAATGGAAGTTTCGGAAACCTCCTGTGCAGTTAGACCTATACTGGATGAATTTTGGGAACCTTATGATGATGAGGAATATGACTCTAGCTATTTGGAATTTGACTACTTTAGTACTGATGATGACTCCCTCCTTTGGCAGATGGATGAGAATGAGCAGGAGGACTTGGATTAGAGTATGTGGTGTTTTAGATTGAGGGAATGTAATATGTGTATATGTTCCAGCAACTGTATACTGGTTATGCTTATGTTTTCCTTTATTATGTTATTTTATTTGTTCTTGCTTATGTGGATTGATTGATTGTTTCACTACTAGTATCATTAGGATTCCAGTAACTTGTTATGTTTTGTATTAGTTATGCTTTTATACTAGCAAGGTTTTGCCCTAGGGATTCCCAGGAAAGGAATGATCATGTATACTGGTGGTAGAGATAAGGCTTGGGTGAAGGGTTGCCTTGGGCTTTCAGGATTCTAGTAGGATCACAAAATTCCAGTAGTGTGCACTTACCAGTAATGACAGTAGTTGCGGGTTTTCAGGAACCTCTACCTTAGGTGGAGGAAATCATGTATTTAAGACAGACTTCCTGACTAGTAGGAAATGCCAGACTTCAGACAGAACCTAGATAAGAAATATACTTGGTTGAATGGTGATTCTCTTGCTCTCTTTCCCCTTCACTTCTTCTAAGACCATCTTGTCTTTACCTCTCTAGTCTCCCTTGAGAATCGAATGCAAGCTGGTCTACCACCAATCTGTATTGTATTTGTTCATATAGGTTACCATCTATTACAATATGCATATGAATTATAAGTTATATGTTAGACCAATTGGTAAGGCAAATTAGGATTTCATACTATGTGTTATAAACCTAGCATGGAAAAAGAGTTTCACATGACTCATGATTATGAGATCATAGGTTTGTAATGGTTTCATGCATATGACTAATTAGGTCATGTGAGTTTCACACATGACTCACACTTGCAGGTCATAGTTGTTATATGGGATTTGATTAAGCAATAACTCATTTGAATTATATGATTGTTTTGCACACATGACTTGTTTAAGAAGTCATGTGAGTTGCACACATGACCTATTTAAAGTCATGTGATTATTATGTTATGCAAATGTATGAGTCACAATTGTGACTCATAAATAGTTATTGATTTGTAAGCAGGTTGTGAGAAGAACTATATAAGGAGGAGGATACGACATAGTAGTCAGGTCTTCATGCAACCACCTAAGTTATTTCCTAGATATAACTATATGACTTTATGAATATAAAACACCTTTACACTCTTTACTAAAGAACATCTCGAGATATCTTCCTTGTAGGACAAGGAAGAAAGCAAACAAATAGCTTAGTCTTAGGAAGGCTAAGTAAGGATAAGAATTTAATCTTAAGAAGATTAAGTACAAACAAAGAATACCAAGTTAAGTATTAAACCCATTATAATATCTAATAAAGATTGATATAACATCGTTGCCTGTTGCTCGGTTGTATACTAGGAGTGATAGAATAAGTGATCCTAACATTTGGTTGCGTCTCTGCAACACCCAACGAAAATACAGTTTTTGAATACGAAGATCAATCTTTAGGACTTCCAGAGGTAGTACAGGCACTTGCAAGAACAGCTTCAGAAACGGGAAGAACAGGAAGCCCTGTTACATCAGAAAAAAGATCAGAACAAGGATCTACATCATTGGAGGAATACGAAGACCAAATGATGTCAGCACCAGCAGGAGGAGTACCACTGGCAGGAGGAGTACCACCAGCAGGGGAGGAATAGGGAGAGGCCCAACCAATGCCAGAACTAATAGCAGAAAAACTCAGACAAGTAATCCAGGCCCTGGGAGGAGGAACAAGAAGACCAAAGATCAAAGAACTAGAAACCTTCTCGGGAGAAATGGACAAAATGAGAAACTGCCTAGCACAACTACAAGTCTACTTTCTAGCAACAGGGTGGGTAGAAGGATATGAGGAAGAAAAAATAACATACACCTCAAGCCTACAAAGAGGAGATGCAAGTAGTTGGCTCACACCGTATATGGAAGGAACCAGTACAGCAACCTGGCAAAACTGGCCTGATTTTGTAGAAGCACTACAAGGTCAGTTTGGACTAGTAGACCTAAAAGGAGAAGCAAGGATGAAATTAAGAGAATTAGTGCAAGGCACTACATCGATGACAGAATATTGGAATTCCTTCCAGTTAATACTAACAGAAGCATACATAGATGAAGCCATAGCAAGTGAATGGTTATTCCAAGGTATGAATAAGAAATTACTGGATGAATACGGACATCTGGATTAGGTATTAGAAGGACCAGAGGTATTGGCAAAATAGGCAATAGAGAAAGAAACAAGACTGACCACTATCAGACATCTCCAAAATAAAAGAATCAAACAACAAGAATGAGAAATCCCTCGAAATACTAATGGCACCTATAGAGCGACCCCTAGTGTGAATCCCAAGGGGGAACCCATGGACCTAGATGTGACAAACTGCAGAAAACTCCAGAGACTACTGAATAAGGAGTTCCAGAAATGAAGACAGGAAAAGCTATGCTTCCAGTGCAGAAACAAAGGACATTTTGCATGAGACTGTAGGGTTGAGAATATTAAGATATTGTACATTAACAAAAATAACCGTACATCAAGGGATGGAAAAACTCGTCCATGGCAACCCCACTACCCCACCAACCCCTCCATCATGAAAACCAAAAAAAAATTAAAAAAATGTAAATACATAGTAGAAATTAATATTTAGTATATCATCCATCAGCCTTAATAATTTCTTCCACCCTATCTACCATTGATCCTGCCAAAGTATCAAAAACCTTTGGGTCAAGAAGTTCCCAACAATTAGTAATGGCCTCCTCTATTGCTTTTTTGACCTCATCAACAGGACCCTTCATGAGATAGAGCTCAGGATAGTTCTTGTGAAGCTTATCTTTCACCAGAGACCAAACATTCTCAATAGGATTGAGATCTGGTGAATAGGCAGGAATTTCCAGAAGAGTAATTCCCTGCACTCTGAGCCATCTCCTAAAGAGCAAGTGAGTCTTAGCATTGTTAATGATAAAAAATACCTCTTCATCTCCAACTCTTTCTCTGATATCTTCCCATATCCCTAGAAAGTCATAATGATCATAAACATTAATAATTGACTTTCCAGTCACTCCACCCCTAGCAGAAGTAGGATCAGGAAAAACAGGTAAAAAGAGACCATGAGTTTGACTATAAAAACAACCAGTCATCATTTGGCTAATCTTCCTCTCTCCTCTCCTAGCAGCAGGCTTAATACAATCCTTATTCCACTTCTCTTTTGGATATCTAAATATCCATTTTCTCCTCTTTCCTCCTCCTCTCTCCACAGCTACCTCATCTCCCCACATTGCCTTTCTTCTCCACATCTCTCTTGTCCAATGCCTATGAGCTAATGCCCATTCCAATCTCTCTTGAGCTAGATCCTCATCCAAATGAACCCTTTCTTGTGCCAACCACTTTTTTAGATGCTTTTGTTGAAGTCTTCTCCTCACTGTCATAGAAGAGATATTGGGAGCAACTTTTTTGGCAATCTCAGAATAGCTAGTATTGCGATAGCTGAGAGCTTCCTCCACCATAGCATCATCCTGCAACTTGGTAGTTTTAGGATATCTTCCTCTACCCTTTCTCTCCTGGCCCTCTTGATCTCCTTTTAAGATACTATCTTTAATAGTGTTGAGGAGGATGTCAAGGTAGTGGGAAATTTGGCGATAGCTCATTTGAGGTTTGTGTAACCCGAGAATTCTCCCCCTGGTAAACTCTGAGAGGTGCTTGGAGAGAATAGGCTTTTTGCCATAACTGCAAAGAATAGGAGGCATAGTTTCTTAAAACAAAAGAATTAGGAAAATTGGTTGAGTTTTGGTTGATGTAGAGGAATTTCTTTAGGTGGTGTTCAAAGTGAGAGGTGATGAGGAGGGTTGCATTGCCATGGATCATGGATGTACAGTTAATTTTGTTAATGTATAATACGATCAACAGAGGTGGAAAAAGAGGAGAAAGAGGAGGAAGAAACTTTAAATGACCAAGGTCCCCAGTAGAAGATAGTCTGAGGGACAATCAACCAAAAGCCATCAGTAAATCTAAGTTACGCTCATTACATTCAACCATAGGCTCTACGGAACCCTTGAATTAAGAATCAGATCACATTATGGTCAAGGTACAGCTTTACAACAAGAAAAATGAAAAAATAACAACAAATGTAATGATAGACTCAGGAGCTATGGAAGACTTCATAGATCACAATTTCACTATGAGATACCATCTACCCCTGAAGAAAATAGGAAAACCAAGAGATATATACATGATTGATAGTACTGTTTTGGAAGCAGGACCTATCACCCATATAGCGGAACTATCAATAGATATAGGAAACTACAGAGAGAAGGCTACCTTCCTTGTAGCTAACCTAGTCAAACATGAATTAATCTTAGGAATGACATGATTAAAGAACCATGGACTGAAGATTGACTGGATAAAGGAAAATGTTACCTTCGAGAGTGAAAGATGCAAGGTTGTATGCCTAGACAGTTCTCCAACGGTATATGCAGTACCAGAGGAACAAGCCATAAGAGAGAATCTGGAAAGCCATATTCTACCAATCGACATGAAAGAAAAACTGAAAGAATTGAAAAGTTAGATCCAATAGATGGTCCCCATCAATGGACAAGATGACCAAGAAAGCCAATGGGTGGTTATCAAAAAATTAGAAAAAAGTGCGAAAATACCAATGAGGGGATCGCACTTGGCAGCAGGCCATGACTTACATAGCATAGAAGATGCAATTGTCCCAGCATGAGGACAAAAACTTATAGTAACAGGGGTTGCCATAGGACTTCCTAAGTACACCATGCTCGCATTGCACCAAGAAGTGGATTAGTGACCAAGAAAGGCCTAACCATTAATGCTGGAGTAATCGATGCACACTATACAGGTGAAATTAAAGTACTATTGGTAAACCTATCAGAAAATGACTATAAGGTTAATACAGGAGACAGCATAGCACAATTGATAATTGAAAGAATTATCATGACAGACTGGCAAGAAGTACAAGAAATAAAAGAAACAAAAAGGGGAGGTGCAGGCTTTGGTAGCACTGACAAAAAAGAAAGACCACTAGGAAAAGACCTCAACATATCCTTCATTTTGGCCACGGCATTTGGGAAAATGCACCAGAAAAAGGACCAGACAGGCATCCTAAGATGGAATGAAAACAAGACTTCCCTAGCAGCCACAACAATTAACATTACCTAGCGGGAAGTGACACAACACCTAGAAGTGACACAAGCCGGAATCTGTCAAAATATGGTGTTGGTGAGATACATAACCCCACTCTCCAGTGCTGTAACCAATCAACACCACAGCAAACACCATGGCACTACTAAAGAACACTGATTCTGGTTATAAGGAATGTATTGAAGCGGTCATTCAGGCAATAAAATCAGGAGAGGAGCCAAATGTACCCACTATAAGTGAAGTCTTTGATGTAAACCACCAGACCCTTTACCGATGACTTGCCAGTACCTCCCTCTCCCGAGTTACAGCCCATGAAGAGCAGCAACGGCTCACGCCACCTGAGGAGTGAGCGATCATTAAATGGTGCTTCAGCCAAGATGATCTGGGGTTTCTACCTTAGCTGGATATGGTTAAGGATATGGTGGTTCACTTGGAATCCAAGTGAACTGAAGAGACCCCACCCACACTGGGAAAAAACTGGGTTTCTAGATTCCTGAGAAGGCATCTGGACCTGGCTTTGAAGCTCAGTACTCATTTGGAGTGACAGCGAGCGTACACCAATGATCCTGAGATATTGCATGACTATTTTGCCAAACTTGGTAGAGTTATTAGAGAGCATGGCTTGCGGGAGTCGCAGATATTCAATATGGATGAAAAGGGGTTTCTTATGGGGCTGGCACCTCGGGCAAAGGTTCTGTACTGGTGGGGATGACATAATCCCTGTGTTACCCATGATGGGAAAAGAGAACTGGTCACAGTAATTGAGACTGTTGGGGGAGATGGAACTGTGGTGTCACCTTTTGTTATCAATAAAGGGGCTGGGCATTATATGGGATGGTATAAGAATTTGACAGGGAAAGAAAAGGCTTATCAGTTTAGCTATTTGCCAAAGGGCTGGACGGATGATCAACTTGCCCTTGAGTAGTTGCAAAAGGTTTTCCTCCCAGAAACCAAGCAGAGCTATGGTGATCTTTCCCAGCTTCTCATATTTGCTCGGGTCAAAACCTCGTGGGAATTAAGAAGTCAATTTTTATTCCCTTTTTAACTGAAGCCCACGAGGCTATATTCACTTCTCATAATATTCGCCAATCATTCTCAGCTACTGAGATCTATCCTATAAATCCACAGCAGGTACTGGGCAAGCTTAACCCCAGAATCGAGAAGCAGCAGGACACACTTGGCATTATCAAGAAGCCAACCGGAAGTCGCGAAATACGCCACCAGGTTCTCACTGCTGGAAAGCTACTTGCCACCCTCACCCTCACCAATGCCGACTCGACTGTCGATCATGTGAAGGGCATTATAAGCTCCCTAGGCCATCAGTTGGAAGAGGAGACAGTATCTAAGGAACTTTGGCACGAGCTCAGCCAGAAGCTGCAAAGTATTGATAAGTTATACAATGCTACCAATCACCACAAGCTCAGTGAAGCACAGGTACTTAATGGTGCCACTCTTATGGAGCTCTAGGATGCTCGCCTTGCCAAAGATGATAAAAAAAAAGCCTGATTGACAGTGTGAAAGGGTAGGAGAAACATCCTGGTACGGGTTCACAAAGGAGGTTTAAGGACCAAGCCAAAACCTGTAATCTCCACCTCTACTCTCCCAACACCCAGTACCCCAAGACTATCACGCTCATGGACCAATATTATCACTATTGCACAAACCCCCCATGTACTTGTGATTGATTCAGAGGAGGTTTCTAGTGAAGAAAGTGCTCTGGAAGATATCAGCGATTCTGAATGGTCTTCAGTGATCATTTTAGCCCCTCCTACGCTCCCTTTTCCCCCTCCACTACACTCTCCATCTATCTAACACTTACCAACCCCTACATTCAGTATGAGCCTCCAGACTCACACGTCTACTATTGGCTAACAACTTTTTTTCTTGATGTATGACCCACCGCACCCCCCCATCTCTCTTGCGGTCTTGATCTAACTTTTTTCTTTCTTTCAAGCATTTTTCTTTTGCTAGTAGATTTATTTGTATTCATTCCATTTCTGGCATTCTTCATGTGTCTCCTTTGTCATGATATCTTGAGAATTGGGGTCCCAGGAATAAGAATACCCTTTGACATCAATGTCAATTGCGCAATCTGAGATTGTGTCACATTCAGGTGTTGTAACACTTCTTGGTGGGTGATGTTAGTATGGAACTTGCTTTAAAAAAAGGCAAGGATAGGGATAAGTCAGCAAAGGAGATAGTCCCAAAGGAATACCATAGATTCCTAAAACTCTTTGAAGAAAAAGAATGAACCAATTTACCTCCTCATAGATATGCAGATTACAAAATCGAACTAGAAGAGGGAAAGACAGCTCCATTTATGACCTTATACCAATTAGGGAAAAGAGAGCTGAAAGCTTTAAGAAGTTATCTAGTAGAAAACCTAGATAGAAGATGGATCAAGCCATCTTCCTCGTTGGTTGGAGCATCAATCCTATTTGTCAAGAAAAATGACAGGGGACTAAGACTATGTGTGGATTATCAAGGATTAAATGCAGTATCCAAAAAAGACCAATATCCACTGCCCCTCATAAGTGAAGCATTGGACCACCTTAGAATGGCCAGATACTTTACAAAGCTGGATATCAAAGATGCATATCAGCACATTCGTATACAAAAAGGAGATGAATGGAAAACAGTTTTTTGAACCTGATATGGACTATACAAATACACAGTCATGCCATTTGGGTTAGCCAATGCCCCAGCAACATTCCAACAGTGGGTAAATACAGCCCTCAGCAAATACTTAGATGTTATTTGTATAGCTTACCTAGATGACCTATTAATTTATTCTAATACTTTAGAATAATACTGAAAAGATGTTCATAAGGTACTGGAAAAATTAAAAGAAATCAGAGTTAAACTCAAACCGACAAAGTGCAAATTCCACAAAAAAGAGACTGAGTACTTGGGATTCATTATAAATTAGGAAAGAGTTAGAGTGGATCCTATAAAAACAGAAGCCATAAGGGAATGGAAGGCACCAGAAAAAGTCAAAGGAGTACAGTCCTTTGTGGGATTCTGCAATTTTTATGGAAGGTTCATAGAAGGATTCAGTAGGATGGCTAAACCCTTATATGAACTAACAAAGAAAAACCAGAGATGGGACTGGGGAAAGGAACCTCATGAAGCCTTCGAAAAACTAAAAGAAAAACTTACTACGGCACCCATATTACATCATTTCGACCCAGATCAGCCCATAATGATAGAAACAGATGCATCCAATTATGTCTGTTCAGGTATCATATCACAACAAGATGAAAAGGAATATGGAAGCCAGTGGCATACCAATCAAAAACCATGACCAAGGCCGAATGCAATTATGACATTCACAATAAAGAATTATTAGCAATAATGCAAGCACTCAAGGAGTGGCGAAAATATGCTGAAGGAAGTCCTCAAATGATAAAAATACTCATAGACCACAAAAATCTGGTACCATTCACCACTACGAAAGACCTAAATAGGAGGCAAATTTGATGAAGTGAAGAATTAAGCTAGTATAATATCAAAATAGAGTATCGAGTCGGAAAGGAAGGAGGAAAACGAGATGCGCTCACCAGAAGGTCAGATGACCTACCAGGAGAATATGATGAAAGAAAAACTCAAAAGGTAAGGATTCTCTTACTAAAGGAAACCTTTATGGACGAAGCAGATTAATCTGGAAAAGAAGAAATCAACATCATGGAATTACAAGAAACAGAAACTACTATCAAAGATGAAATAAAGGAAAAAACAGGAAAAGATCAGCAAATGAAAAAAATAAATCAAGCCCTTGAAAGAGGGGACAAGGAATTTCCAAGAGTAGCCTTGGGGCTATGTGAATGGAAGGAAGGGTACCTCTGGTATGAAGGAAAGATATGGCTACTGGAAAATGAACCCCTTAGAACAAAAGCGATAGAACGAAACCATGACGCACCACAAAGTAGCCATGGAGGAGTGGTGAAAACCATGGAGCTAGTACAACAAACTTACTATTGACCAGAAATGAGAAATGATGTTAAAAAAGACATCAAAAACTGTGACATGTGTCAAAGAATAAAACCAATATGTCATGCACCATACAGACTACTACACCCATTAGAAACCCCCAAGAAACTATAAAAATCGATCAGTATAAACTTCATTATGGACCTACCAAAATCAAATGGCTATGACGCAATATGGGTTGTAATAGATTGCATGGCAAAAATGTCACACTTTATTCTATGTCGCAAAGATATGGAAACTATACAATTTGTACAACTATTTATGAAAAATATCTTCAAATTGCATGGACTACCAAAAGACACATCAGCAAAAAAAAATCTTGCATCTAATGCATGGGCATTGCGTCCTGACACAAGCTGCATTTCTCATGCGCCTGGTGCACCTGGTGCATCCTGAGTTTGGATGTACCACTACATTGCACCTGGTGCATCCTGAGTTTGTGTGGGACATTCGGTTGCATCCTGAGTTGGGAAGCTACACTCAGTTGCGCCTAGTGCATCCTGAGTTCTGCAGGGATGCTTGCTTGACTCCTGAGTTTGGATTAGACACTCAGTTGCATCCTGAGTTTGATAGCTACACTCAGTTGCACCTAATGTATCCTGAGTTCTGAAGGGATACTCCGTTACCTCCTGAGTTTAGATTAGACACTCGGTTGCATCCTGAGTTCTGCAGGGATGCTCACTTGTCTCCTGAGTTTGGATTAGATATAAGGTTGCAGCCAGCCACATATTAGCCACTGACTGTGAAAACTAAACCAAATTAGGCATGAAAAAAGGAGAAGACTCAAATAGCATATTATCTTGTCAAATTGGGTACTGCCGGGGCAAGGTTTGATCACCCAAGCACATAATTAACAATAGATTAACAAAAGTTAAGGCTACTTAACAGGAGTTAACATGATCTCCTTTGCCCCTTTTTGTTAAATTGTAGGCTCTATGGGGATTAGTTGTCTTGAAATAGAGATTAGAAACCTGTATAGAGATCCTTAATTTGATGAAATAATACGGTACATTGATATCCAAGTCTATTTTATTCTCATAACTCTGAAGGGAGTGAATATGACATTTGCATTCATTCTAAAAACGAGTCATAGTTGTGACATCTTAGGTAATACAGTTTGTTATGTTTTCATACACGCATTTTCTGATCATTCTTTTTAGTTACACCTCCCACATCCTTCTGGCATCACTCTCCACCAAGCGACAGGCTGTTATGGAAATAGTCTTGACTGGTGAATTTCTGCTAACTTTGAAGACAGATATCTCGATGCCCAGGCATTCACTCATGCCTGTCAGACATGTTTCTGAATCCTCTCGATGCCAGCATTCCAACTGCGCCTCCCCCATCCTCCTGGCATCAGTCCCCACCGAGCTACAGGCTGCTATGGAAATGGTCTTTACTGGTAAATTTCTGCTAAACTTGAAGACAGATAGCTCGACGCCCAGCTATTCGCTCGCGCCTGTCAGATATGTTCTGGAATCCACTCGATGCCAGCTTTCCAACGGCGCCTCCCATATCCTGCTGGCATCAGTCCCCACCGAGCTACAGGCTGTTATGGAACTAGTCTTTACTGGTGAATTTTTGCTAATTTTGAAGACAGATAGCTTGACGCCCAGCCATTCACTTGCACCCATCAGATATGTTCCGGAATCCCCTTGATGTCAGCTTTCCAACGGTATCTTCTACGTCCTCCTGGCATCAGTCCCCGCCGAGCTACAGGCTGCTATGGAAATGGTCTTTACTGGTAAATTTCTGCTAACTTTGAAGACAGATATCTCGACGGCCAGCTATTCGCTTGCACCTGTCAGATATGTTCTGGAATCCCCTCGATGCCAGCTTTCCAACGGCACCTCCCACGGCCTTTTGGCATCAGTCCCCACCGAGCTACAAGCTGTTATGTAACTGGTCTTTACTGGTAAATTTCTGCTAACTTTGAAGACAGATAGCTCGATGCCCAGCTATTCGCTTGCACCCATCAGACATGTTCCGGAATCCCCTTGATGCCAGCTTTCTAACGGCGCTTCCCACGTCCTCCTGGCATCAATCCCCGCCAAGCTACAGGCTGCTATGGAAATGGTCTTTACTGGTGAATTTCTGCTAACTTTGAAGACAGATATCTCGACGGCCAGCTATTCGCTTGCGCCTGTCAGATATGTTCTGGAATCCCCTCGATGCCAGCTTTCCAACGGTGGCTCCCATGGCCTCCTGGTATTAGTACCTGCCGAGCTACAGGCTGCTATGGAAATACGCTTTACTGGTAAATTTCTATTAACTTTTTAGACAGATATCTTGATGTCCAGACATTCCCTCGTGCCTGTCAGACATGTTTCTGAATCCCCTCGATGCCGGCTTTCTAATGGCGCCTCCCACAACCTCCTGGCATCAGTCTCTGGGAAGCAATAGCCTGTTAAGAAACTACAAATTGTCTGTTAAAGAAATGCTCATGCGAAATCTATCTTGCTCATGTATACTAGTTATAAATTTATATAGAATAGATAAAATTGAAATAGTTTTACTAAAAGAAACTTTGTGACCTAAGTCCTACATATGGGTCACACTGCTGGTATGCTAGTGTCAGGAGTTTTGAATTTTAGACACTCTCCTCAGATGTTATTATGATATACTCACTTAGGACCAGATGGCCTTAGGATGTAATAGTTGAGGACCAGATGTTATCAGGATGCAACCGTGAAGTGCCAGGCATTGTCAGGGCGCACCAGGTGTAGGGGTCTGTGTCCAGATTCTGTCCAGATGCACCTGGCACATGCCTTAATGTCAGGACGCAATCTCACTTCAATGTCGCATCCTAGTTAACAGTTATCGTTATGTGCACCCTGTGCATCAGATGCACAGGATGCACCTGGCGCTAGACATTATTTTTGCTGATGCATTGTCACAGATCGAGGTTCAATATTCACATCGAACCTATGGAAAGAAATAATAAAAGGATTAAACATCGATCGAAGATTGAGCATGGCCTATCATCCACAAACAGATGGACAAACAGAAAGAACAAATTTGTCATTAGAACAATTCCTTAGAGTATATGTGGAATACTCTCAACAAGATTGGGAAGAATAGCGACCTTTTGTGGAGTTCGCCTACAATAACTCGATACAAGAAACAATTAAAACCACACCATTCTATGCGAACTATAGACATCACCCCATCAATGAACCTATGGGTCATGAGACCATAACAAAAATATTGAAAAGAGAAGATATGAGTCATTTACACAACATTATCAGAACAGAGATTACTATGGCACAACAGAAGATGAAGGAAAATACCAATCAATACAGAAAACCAGATCCAAGGCTGAAATCAGGAGACAAAGTCTGGCTAGTGGTAAAAGATATTCACACCATACAACCATCCAAAAAATTAGATTACAAGAAACTAGGACCTTACGAAATAATAGAAAAGGTGGGAAGTAAGGCATATAAGCTGGCACTCCCCCCCTCAGCAAACAATAAATACACAGTTTTCCACATCAGCAAACTTGAACTCTATCAAAACAATCCTTTACCTTCACAACAAAAAGAACCACCTCCTCCTATAGAAATTGAAGGAGAAAACAAATACGAACTTGATCAAATTATTGACTCTCGATGACACTATGGTAAGCTGCAGCACCAAGCTAAGTGGACAGGATATCTCCCTAACTATGACTTAGTGTGGTACCCAGCTGAGAACTTTAGTAATGCCAAACATGCAATCGAACACTTTCACCAAGGAAACCCAGGAAAGCCTGGTCAAAGAGGAAGAACAAATGAGCGACAAAGACTAGGTCAATGAAGCAGACCTCCTCACATCTATGCCAATTACACCCGAACAAGAAAAACACAACCAGAAAAACTAGACTGGTTGCTTCAACGAATGATGCCAAGTACACTTTACGGAGAAAGAAGGGGCCGATTACTGGCCAAAAAAAAAACACAGAACCCCCTCACCACCACCCCAATCACCCATGATGACATGGAAAGAAACATCACCAACCACATGTACACCACCACTGTCGCCATTCGACAACAACATCCTCTTAACGGCAAAACAAGAGAAGTTTTCAGGGACAAAAATCAGAAGAAGGGGGGGCAAAAAATCCTGGGCCAAGGTCAAAAAAGGAAAAAATGTGACTTGGGGGAACCCGGTACAAGAGAAAACCCCACAAAAACCGATCAATGAGTACACACGCAAGGAAATATATGATCAGGTGGGCGATACACTGTTACCAAGATTGGGAACAACAACCGCATGGCTATGGTCAAGGACCAACTCCACAGAACAAGACATGATGAAGGGCCTACACAATCAAATAGGCTACCTACAAATAATGTTGGATGAATCTCAAATAGACAAGAGACTTTTCAAGGGATAAGCAAAGATGTGGGAAAGGATGCAAAGGACTCTCCAGAAAGAAAGAGCAGATTTGGAGGGGAAGTTAAGGGTCTAACAGATAAGAGCAGGATGGGCAGAATGGAAGACAATAATTTCATTAGGGAAACTGGAAATGAAAGAGAGGGAGAACAAACTACTGAAGGAAACGACAGAATGGAACAATCAGGAATTGCGAAGATTGGCAACATGTCTGAACCAATTGATAGAAAAAAGGGATGAAGGACTGTTTGCCTAATAGGACTTAGTGTTACGATCCGCTATATGATCTCTCCTTTCTTATATCTTGCAACAGGTAACAACACTATTGTTAGCTTTCTTATAGGGATAGTACTTACCTATCTCCTATTGTATTCTCCTTCCTTCGAGAATTCTGATACTAGTTCTCTTACGCTATGTCTTAGATATTGACCGTTGCCAATACTAAGTCCTTATAGCGTTAACTAGTATTCGTTCTGTCTCTTCTTCGTGTTGGTTGGTCTTTGTTTGTAAAGAGCGTAAAGGTGTTTTATTGATAACTTATAAGATAGGAAATAACTTAGGTGGTTGCATGAAGAACTAACTATCAGGTCCTACTGACCTCCTTATATAGTTCTTCCAGCAACCCGCTTACAAATCAAATGAGTCACAACTGTGACTCATGCACTCGCGTAACATATAACCTCATGACCATACTTGGTCATGCGCGAAAGTCCCATGACCTTAAAGGGGTCATGTGCGAAACCTCATGACTCGTATAAACGAATTCATGCCTCTTAATCCTCATGACTCATAGGCGCACCTATGAGTCAATGCTCAACATACCAATCAAATTCAAACATAACAACTATGACTCACAACTGTGAGTCATGTGAAACCCTATGACTCGTACCTGAGTCATAGTGTAAAACATATCATCGTATGACTCAACTGAGTCATGTGAAAAACTTTTAACAAATGAAATACTATGACATATAATTGTATGTCATGTGAAACCATTACAAACCATGCCGGGTTTGTAATACTTAGGCCATAGGGAAGGGGGAGCTAGTATTACAAACCTAGTACAGAAAAAGGGTTTCACATGACTCATGATTATGAGATCATAGGTTTGTAATGGTTTTATGCACATGACCAATTAGGTCATGTGAGTTTCACACATGACTCACACTTGCAGGTCATAGTTATTATATGGGATTTGATTAAGCAATAACTCATTTGAGTTATATAATTGTTTTGCACACATTGTTACGATCGGCTATATGATCTCTCCTATTTATATCTTGCAACAGGCAACGAGTCTGCAGTTAGTCTTCGTTAAGGTAATACTTACCTTCTATTGTATTCTCTGTTCTTCAAGAATCCTTAATACTTGTTATCTTACACTACGTCTTAGATATTGACCGTTGTCAATACTAAGTCCTTATAGTGTTAACTAGTATTAATCTTGTTCTTCTTCGCAGTTGTTGATCTTGTAGGTAAAGAGCGTAAAGGTGTTTTATTGATAACTTATAAGATAGGAAATAACTTAGGTGGTTGCGTGAAGAACTAACTATCAGGTCCTACTGACCTCCTTATATAGTTCTTCCAGCAACCCGCTTACAAATCAAATGAGTCACAACTGTGACTCATGCACTCGCGTAACATATAACCTCATGACCATACTTGGTCATGCGCAAAAGTCCCATGACCTTAAAGGGGTCATGTGCGAAACCTCATGACTCGTATAAACGAAGTCATGCCTCTTAATCCTCATGACTCATAGGCATACCTATGAGTCAACGCTCAACATTCCAATCAAATTCAAACATAAATTATGACTCATAACTATGAGTCATGTGAAACCCTATGACTTGTACGTGAGTCATAGTGCAAAAACATATCATCATATGACTCAACTGAGTCATGTAAAAAACCTTTAACAAATGAAACCATTACAAACCATGCCGGGTTTGTAATACACATGATCTATTTAAAGTCATGTGATTATTATATTACACAAATGTATTAGTCACAATTGTGACTCATAAATAGTTATTGATTTGTAAGCAGGTTGTGAGAAGGACTATATAAGGAGGAGGATACGACGTAGTAGTTAGTTCTTCATGCAACCACCTAAGTTATTTCCTAGATATAACTATACGACTTTATGAATATAAAACACCTTTACGCTCTTTACTAAAGAACATCTCGAGATATCTTCCTTGTAGGACAAGGAAGAAAGCAAAGGAATAGCTTAATCTTAGGAAAGCTAAGTAAGGATAAGAATTTAGTCTTAAGAAGATTAAGTACAAACAAAGAATACCAAGTTAAGTATTAAACCCATTACAATATCTAATAAAGATTGATATAACATCGTTGCCTGTTGCTCAGTTGTATACTAGGAGTGATAGAATAAGCGATCCTAACACGATGACTCAGAATTACAAGTCATAGGATTTTATATAACTACATAATTACAAGTTATAGTTATTATTAATATGTTTATTATTTGAATAACTCATGATCATAAGTCATATGATATTATGAGGTTATTTGATTGGTTAGTTTTGATATAACTTATAGTTATAAGTTATATAGAATTTTACACTTTGACTTACTTGGAGTCATGAGAGTTTTACATAACTCGCAGTTATGAGTCATAAGGGTTAGGGTTATGGGAAGAGGTCTATATAAGGAGGTAGTTTCCCCTGAGAGAGATAACTCTTCATATAGCTACCTAAGTTATTTCCTCTCTGTAAACTTTACAACAAAATACCTTTATACTCTTTCAAATCTATGCACTTTTGAAGACTACAAGACTACAAAATAAGTAGTCACTATTGAGTATTATACTTGAGGACTCAGACTATAAGGATAGTCAAGTCTGTAAAGATAACATATACTCATATAGAGTATAAGAATCAATAGGACTGAAGCTATATCATTACCTGTTATACAATATAGATAGTTGAGAATTAATACAATCTAACTTAAGATGCACAGAATATAGGAAGTGCAGGAGGAATATCACTTCTGTCAGGATACAACACCTATATATTAGATACAGGATCTTTTTTTACTGATGTGATATAACAAAACATAAAGATCATATCAAATAATATACTTTTGAAACCAATATTATATTAAACAATAAACATAAAATAAAGTTAGTATCAAATGATATATCTTGAAACCAAACATAAAACAATTATCTTACCAAATGCTAAACATAAAATAAAGATAGTATCAAATGATATATCTTGAAACTAAATATAAAACAACTATTATATCAAATGATAAATATAAACATTAAATAAAGATAGTATCAAATCATACATCTTGAAACTAAATATAAAACAACTATTATATCAAACAAGACATCTTGAAACCAAATGTAAAACAACTATCATATCAAATATCAAATATCAAACAAAGATACTAGTCTCAAACAATACATCTTAAAACTAAATATAAAACAACTATCATATCAAATGATAAACATAAAATAAAGATAGTATCAAAGAATACATCTGAAACTAAATATAAAACAACTATCATATCAAACAATAAACATAGAACAAAGATAATATGAGGAGCATCTGTGCCCATTATATCAACAGTTGATTTTTTCAGATTAAATTTTGCCACCACAGCCCGAGGAGACATGTTTGCATGCCAGTTAAGTATAAGGATTGCAGCTCTCTTGAGTAATGGGATTCTGAGAGCACTTCCAGTGCCCTCAAGATGTGTCACTAGCATTATCTAGCTTTGAAGGTAGTACATTTAAAGACAATTAGATGGTTTTTAGGAATACATAGATCACACAAAGTACCAGTCCTTAAAGAAAATATCACAGTAGATTTTGTGGCAAACTGCCTGCTATTTTCTCTGGTATATCGATCTTACATCACCTCTCTTGGTACTTTGCTGCCTCTTCTCATTCGTTGGTCGATCACTACTAGAACAAGGTGCCCGGGTTCAACTCGGCCTCGTGAGTATACCAGGGTGGGTTGAGACATGTAAGGTTTATTTATTAATTGATTTGTGATAGCCTTTTATGGGCACGAATCGTTTTAATGGTCCCATATAAAATTCCATGGATATCGTTGGACCAAAATACTCTGCTAGCCCTCCCAGATAGAAAGGCCATTCAGAAGCTTCCCAGCTCGGAAGAAAATCGATCTTTGAATACCAGTGCACCGGTACGTACCACAACCCCTAGAATGAACGGTCAATTGTATTTAGGTGAACGTTGTCGAAAGCTTGCGGCGTGGGGGTGTTTCCGCAAGGCGGGCTCGGTCTTGGCAGATCACCGGAGGGTGCAAGATCACGTGTCGTAGTGCCTTTTTGTCTCTTCCTAGTATGAGACATAGTCTATCGACAGGGGTCATAATTTCGCGACCGCAGGTACGGCAGCCAGCGTTGCAACAAATGTACCTCAACTCAACATAGTATAAGTAATTCTGGACTTTCATGATGAAAGAACAATAATGATGTTGATAAAAAATGATAAAGTTGGTAGAAATTAATGCCTGGTATACCACCCATGAGCCTCAATCATCTCAGGCATACTCCTAGCTAAACCATTGAAGAAATCAGAGTTTCGGTGGTAATAAATTAGTCCTGTTATTGAGTTGGGGTACATGTGTTGCAACGCTGGCTGCCGTACCTTCGGTCGCGTAATTATGACTCCTGTCGATACCCTGCCCCGCTAGAAATACCTGTCCTGATCTGCTCCTCCCTCGCTCCTTCCCGGACACCAACATCGCCATTACGCCCGTGCAACGAAGCCTAGATAGAATAGGATTCTTCTGTCCATTCTACGGAGCCTCTCTGAGAACTCTTGAAACTTTCTTGAAGCTTACGGAATCCGCACTTTACATAAAACTACCACCATCCACACACACATCACCTCCTTCTACTTGATTTCACACACTTGCTCCTTAACTCACACTCCGCCTACATTCACAACCACAACCGCACTCACTGCCCGCAAGCCAAGTTGGTGGGGAAAGACCACCATCTCCACCCTCCAACCGCACACACCCCAACCATCCTACCAACTACACCTCGTTCACAAAGCACTAAACAACAATAACAAAAAATGTCATACTTCTCCACCATCCTCACAGCCACAAAATCGCGTTACCAGACCCTCCGGGGTATTGACGAACAAGACGGGGACACAGAAGACGACTCCCACATCTCCCGCGTTCTCAGGAACTACTACCAGGAGCAGGGGCGGCCGCTTCCGGATTGGCTCGGCGGGGGACCGCCCCCGTCTCAGAACCTTCGGAACAATTACGGCCAGCAGAGGCCCGGCATGATGGGGCGGGGACAGGGCGGTGGGCCACAGAATCCGAATGCAACGCTGAGCGATATATGGGACAATCCACCACCACAGGGTGGCTCGCGACCCGCGTTTGGAATCCGCCAGCAGCCGGCACAGCAACAGCAGCATGGGCTGTTTCCCGGCGATGATGATAGGCCGCCGCAAGGTGGAAGTGGGGGGAATGGCGGGGGGGCAGCGGGAGTTGCGATGACGGCCCAGCAGAGGATTAAAGAGAGATTGTGGGGTGGTAGAACCGCGTCTCCGCCACCGACTGCTTCGAAGCCTTCCGCGCCCCCGCCTTCGTCTGTACAAATGCCATTACCACCGTCCATGCAGCAGCCGAGAAACAATGGCGGCGGATATAGACCGCCTCAGGGCCCGCTGCCAGGTCAACAACGCGGTGGTGGGAGTGGAGGACGATCATATGGGCAGCAGTCAGGAATGCCTTGGGACGATGGATATGGTGGGGGTGGTGGAGGAGGGTACAGCGACGGTTACGACGGAAGCAATTTCAACCCAGGCTTCACACCAGCCGGTTCCTCCGGTGGCAGGTCTCAAGGGAGTAGTAGTAGTAATAATCTCCGACGCGGCAGGCTGGGGATGGGAATGGGACTCCCGACAGGACCCGGCATGATGAGGCAGCAGGGCGATAATCGTGGAGGCTATTAAAACCCAAACCAAACAACTAAGCTAGCAAAATCTTGCTGCTTCTTTCTTTTTCCCCCCCTTCCTGCTTTCTTCCCTTGTGATTGTATATGATACGGAAGAAATTATTGCCTGCCTCTACTGGAGTAACACTTTTCTTCCCATTTTTCTCACTTTCTTTTTTCTCATTTTCTTTCTTTTTTCTGCTGATATCATCTGTTTTTCTTTAAAAATCCGTCTTCGTGTATCGGTTCTGCGTGCTTATTATGTTGGATACCTATGATATAAGGCTGCTGGGGATGATAATGAGATTACGAGAATGGTTTTTTTCTTTTTGCTTCTTCTCTTTTCATTCTTTCTTCGTCATCTTCAGTGTGGAGGGAGCTTGGATTAATGGTGGGTGTCGAGAGTGGTCTGAGGGTAGAGGAGTAAATATAAGTCCATGGTGAGAAATGGGACTAAACATTTATGCTCACTCGCTATTATGGTTGTGTAGTTCTTGCCCGATGAGGGTTCTTGGCCTTTGGGGGTGATGATGCTGGAGGGGGCGTGGGCGCATATGATACAAATACGTGCGTGAGAACGGTAGTTTAAATAATCCACTGAGTCTGATGCACGATATGATTATACTGTGCCATTGCATAGATCCAGTACGACACACAGTACCACCTACACCATCCTCATCCAAACATTAACGAACCCTTTCCGATAAGCCAAGAATTTGCCATACTGTGCCGTAGGTTCATCTGATCCCACCCATGACTGTCAGTCAGTCCATTGCATGCCACATTCGTGAGAACAGTGCATAAGTCAACAGTGACGAACAATCGACACGTAACTATGCTCAATAAGCAGGGAGGTTATTCTATCCTTCCTTTTCCTTTCCGCTTCACTCCCTCTCGGTAACTTCCACGATACTAAAGTAGCGGAAGTTACCCCAGATACTCGTACAAATATCACAACCCCAACCTCACCTACCCTACCAAAGTACTGTATAATTCCTGATACTATCCTTCCGAGCAAACAAGCACCAACCCTAGATGTCCAAAAACCTCCACCTTGCACCTACTATACCCCAGCACATGCACAGCGACGGCGATAATGCCTAGCGCACCATAGTACCATAGACACGAATATCGAGTGAGCAGCCATGACCACCTTCGTAAGTCCCTCCAGCGCGCGGGGGGGGAGTTCTGCCGGGGCTTAGCAACATTCTCCCTCTCCATATGCGCCGTCCTAGTATGCGTGGATTTAGACATATTAGGCGCTCTACGCAGTTTCAAAAATCCACCCAAACTTCCTCCCTCGTTGCCATCATTTAGCTCTTAAGCTGAAACTCACTATGATAGATACTACCGTGCCTCCAGCCCTGGTGCTGACCATAACCACTTTACTATAACTATTTTACAAATTCGTGCCTACGCGTATCACTGCAGGACGGAAAACGTCATCGGCCAACACCTTACTGTGAGTATTACGCAAGCGCCGCGTATGCAGAAAGACTCACTCTATTGTCTTGGAGATTTTGGTTTTGGTTTTGGTTTGTTTTGTTTTGGTTGGACGATAGGGATGGGGGTTTGTAGTGTTATAGTGGATGTTTGGTTATCGTATGGGTTTTTGAGAAAGGGGGCATGAAGAGTCCGATATAATGGGTTGGGGTGCGGGGTGGGGGTTGTGGATTTGTTTGCTAAGCAATGGGTTGCGGGGGGAGAAGAAGGTTTCTATGGAGGGGTGGTTTAAGGTATGGAGTTTGTTTGGGAATGTGCTTTTTATACTTGTATGATGCCTAAGAGATTAAAGTCATAAGGTGATGGTGGATTGGGTTTCTTGGGAACATAGGCGTGATCACGTGGGCGCTGTCTGGGCAGAGGTGTACTGTACTCTTCTTGTAGGTATCATGAGAGGAAGCTTTGTTCGAGTACTGGATTCGAGTTATGAGGCACTATCTGCAGAGAGTGTTTGGGAGCTAAATTGTGTCGCTTCGACCCAAGCCCGATATCTGGGAAAATCTCTGCGAGAAGAGAGAGGGGAGAGGGGCAGGGGGATATAAGAGCTCGGAAAGTTTTGTAGTTGTAGAAGATCCCTGTTTTCGTCTCATTCAATTTTCGTTTGCGCTGTGACGTCTGCACAGTGCTCCAGGATAAACCTTCGGTGTGGAAGTCATTTGGGAATCAGATTCATGAACATATTTACTTGTTTGTTTTCATTATGTGCTCCTAACAGGCGATTAACCAGCACTTGGCCGTGCATAAGTAAATATAGCCCATGCGGATATCCACTACTCCATTCTCGCATTGGAGAAATCCATTTCTATCCTCATTAGCATCATATATTAATCGATCAAACACTAACCAACGGTAACTCACCAGGATGCTGTTGCTGGAATTTCCTCAGCATTTCCATCTTCTTTTCTTCGTCGCTGGTGGGTTTGCCCATCTCCTTTTGACGCTGGTCGTACATCATCTTCTCGACCATAGCCCTAGTTTCGCCGTCAAGATCTCCAAGTTTTGAGTTCTCGGGTTGAATCTTTGAGGTGTCGATCTGAGGGTGGTGGGTAAGAACGTGGGCCCACCACTCCATGTTGTTGACCTTTTCTAGATGGATCTCGACGGACTTCTGGTCTTCAATAGACCATGTTGACTCGTCAACGATGATGCGTTTGGGAAATTTGCCCTAAGATCTGTTACTAAGTGAAAGACGGGTAAAGTTACAGAGACAAACCTCCAAGATGGGTTCCTGCCCTTTTAATCCAACTTTCAAAGATTCGGATTTGATTTCTACCACCAGATCCCGTGCGCGAGTGCCCTGTGGAACCGGAACCGAAATATCGACTTCGCTAATGGTCTGCTTCCACTGGTAGGGCAAGGCAGCTTGCTCAGCGGCTTCCTTCTCAGCGGCAGCTTTTTCGGCAGCCTTATCTACTTCGGAAGAAGACATTTTGTGTGTTTGTAGTAATTTTTGTGCGTTTTCTTGAGGTGATAAAAAAGTTGAGGCTGAGAATTTGGTTTGAAGTTTTGGTGGGGGAGGGTTGACCTTAGCGGGGCATTAGACGCTGGGCAGATGGTGGAGTGATCACTAGACTACGGTATGCCTGGTCAACATATGATACGAGTAATATGTGGCTGAATCAACACGCGTCATATGCTCCGCCACACAAGCTCCAGCCAAGGTCTACGAAAGCAACTCGAATTCGCTGTTCCTGTTTCCGGTCTTCTTTTTCACCTCTCCCTCTCCATTCTTTACCTCAACCATTACAATACCCTCTGAATCTGCTTTCTCTTACCCTCGGAAGGGCTAAAGCCAAGATTCTTCGCCTTGCACTATTACCCCGAACCCCGCTTTGATAGCTATAAGTACAAGTAACTTCTAGTGCTATCATAGCTTTCCCGGTTCCTGATTCTTCACATTACAACTCTTTGCTAGTCAGTTTTTGATCAGATGTCTTCCTCGAGATCTCTACGCAAGTTCACTCCTCCCGCCTCTCCTACAGCTTCGTACTACGACATCTCCGACGATGACGAGAACGGATATAGTACTATCACGAATACGAGCACTGGCCGGGGTGTGAAGCTGTTGTATTCAAAATCAAAGGTGAGTTTGTTTGTATCTTATGATTGGTGGTTGCACAAGCGAGATGAGAGACCAAATGATTGGAGAACTTTATCCTATGCCATCTTGAGATGTCATTCCTGAGATTAATATTCCTTGGAATGCAGGTTTATGTGCACCCGACACCCTCGAAAACTGATAATATCCCTGGCTTTGTAGCCCTTGTTCAACAAAAACCTCCCCCAAGCGATAGTCCTTTGACCCCACCTGCAGTTGCGACGACGTTACTTCTAGCCTGGCTGCCCGAATCAGCACTTGGCGACGCTTACGATACTTATGTTAAGGTAGATCTTATCGACGCCGAGACACCGCCACGACAGTCTTACTTGGTACCCCCGCCACCGGCAACTGTATATGCTCCGGGAACCTCATGTGTCGGAAATTATGCGTTCGCCGTTCCGGTATCGGAGATTTATTCATTACTCATTAGGCCTCCGAATTTGGGATGGTGGTGGGGAAGTGTGGTCATTAATACTCGTGCTGGCGACTCGTTCCCCGCGTTGTTCTTTCATGATTCGGAGTGTGCGTCGACAATCGCTCAATCAAAGAAACGGGCGAAGACTAATTTTGATCCATTCGGTGAAGGGGGAGCGTTATTCTGGGGCGGAGATGAGGTGCTCAGATGGTTAAGGCGTTATGTAACAGTCGAGAGGAGTGAGGCTGAGCCAAGTGTTTATCTTGTCGAGCCTAGTCCAGACGATCTCCTGTCGTTTGGCACGAAACCGACTACAGTTGGCCATGCAGGAGAAATTTCAGCTTCTAGTGGAGCCGGAATGGATCCTTTGACGAAGATGTTTAAAGAAGCGAGATGGGGCTTCTTGGAAAAAATTTCCCGCGTTACAAGGTTCACTCGGAGGACTGCCGAGGATATCCTTGACTCCCCGAAGGTCCCTCCACAAGTCAGGAGACTTTTGAGAAATCCCGATGTGGTCAATCTTCAGGATGAGTTCGATTCTGCTAGGCTTTACCTTGCGCGGTGGGCCATGGGAATTGCAGAACAAAGCGAGAAGCAGAGGCAACAAGATCACCAGGTCGTGTGGGCTAATAAGGATGCACTAGAGTTGGAGGATTCGGCTGTTGGGGAGTTTGAGATTCTAGATTTGGAGTCTGGGAGTAGCAAATTGGATTCAGAAAAAAGGAAGCCAGTATCGTTGGAGGAATGGAATAAGTGGTTTGATCCAAAAACTGGAAAATTGGTTATTACGGTCAACGAGGTCAAGGAGTGTATATTCCACGGTGGGGTAGAGCCTGGGGCTGCAAGGAAGGAAATCTGGTTGTGGCTATTAGATGTTTACCCTTGGGATAGCACTAAGGACGAGCGAGTTGCTCTGATGAACAGTAAGAGGGACGAGTACGTTCGGTTGAAGGGAAAATGGTGGGATGATTTGGACAGGAGAAACAACGATGAATACTGGAGAGACCAGAAGAATCGCATCGGTATGTATTATTGAATGATCTCACAATGCTACAGCACAGCTAAACTGATTGAGCACTTGCCGTACAAAATACAGAGAAGGATGTTCACCGTACTGACCGTAACGTGCCAATCTTTGCTGGCGAGGATATTCCTCATCCGGACCCTGATTCTCCCTTCGCCGAAACTGGCACCAACGTTCATTTGGAGCAAATGAAGGACATGCTTTTGACTTATAATGAGTATAATACCGATCTCGGTTATGTCCAGGGTATGAGTGATCTTTTGGCACCCATCTATGCAGTATTGCAGGATGACGCGGCTGCCTTCTGGGCATTTGTTGGCTTCATGGAACGGATGGAGCGGAATTTCTTGAGGGATCAAACTGGGATGAGGGCGCAACTTGTGGCGTTGGATCATCTTGTCCAGCTCATGGATCCAAAATTATACGCACATCTAGAGAGTGCAGACTCGACCAACTTTTTCTTCTTTTTCAGAATGCTGTTAGTTTGGTACAAGCGGGAGTTCAAGTGGGACGACGTGCTCAGGCTTTGGGAGACGATGTGGACAAATTTCCTCAGCAGCCAATTCCACCTGTTCATCGCCTTGGCAATACTTGAAAGGCATAGGGATGTTATCATAGATTGTAAGTTATCCTTTTACAATCGTGATGAATTATGCTAATTCACAATAGATCTGGGACAGTTTGACGAAGTCCTGAAATACATCAACGAGCTTTCCACAACCATAGAGCTATCCTCAACCCGGGTTCGCGCCGAGAAATTATTTTACAAATTCCAACGTGTTATAGAGACTGCAGACCGTAAAAGCGGTTTCGTCGCGCCTGGTGAGGGAAATGGCGTAATGAGAAAGCGGAGAACTGAGAGTATCGGTGGGGAGGGCTCCTCGAGCGGCAGTGTGGCACTGACATCTGGGGCTGCGGTGAACAAGGGGAAGAGTGTCGAGGGGCGAAATGGGGAAGTCGTGCCGAATGTTAGCCCTGAGCTGCGGGCGTTATTGAATAGGGATATTATTAGGGCGAAGTAGAATCGGTTTATAGGGATTTTCTTTTCTTGCATCTTAATTCTTTATCTTGCATGTGGGTGTTTCTAGGAATGGTTGGGTTAGGTTGGGTTAGTTACGAAAATCTATTGGTGTGCGTCTGGGCTGGAATGGATTGACTGAAACGAACTGCCGTGAGTACATATAACAGGATTTTATAAACAACCGTCCTGATTTCTAGCAATATTGATAAGAATCTGATTATTGTATTCTTCCTCTTTGTGTCATGCAGAATCACTCGTGAGCCGAGTAAATAAGGATCAAGGCCGGGGCTCCAGTTGAAGCTGGTAGGTCGTATGATATTCGGTAATTAACAAACAGCTAACGGTATGATACAACCTCTCTTAGATTTTGGGTAAAGAGTACTCACTCGTGCTTGGGTGTTACCTGATGTGTTCAGAATTATTGCTTAAATTGGTTAGACTTGACTTGGACTATGAGTTCTCCGTGGCGCAATTGGTTAGCGCGTTCGACTGTTAATCGAGAGGTTGGAAGTTCAAGCCTTCCCGGGGAAGTTAATTTTTCGGGGGAGACAGGGCGGAAGAAGTTAGAAATACCGTATTATCTGGTGAAATTCGTTTTCACGCTAGGAAGTCAAAATAAGGTGTTGCTCAGGATTTTCGACAGAATAGCCTTCCCTGTAGTTTTTTTTTCCTATAAACGAATGGTAAAGGTCTCGAAAACAACACCCATGGTAAAATATTGCGAGAATCCTACTCCTAAAGGCTACTGTCTACTCAAACGCACTCGCTCGTTGAGCCACACTTTCTTTTGACCTCCTGCGGTAGCTTAGAAACGAATATCGCTAGATAATGCGGTATTGTACATTATGTAGATTAGACTACATGAAGAACGCAGGATACAGGACTGCTAGAAGCTTAAATGCAGAATTTTTAGGGTAGCAAATATAAATTAAAATGGGTTTTTTTTTTTTAAAAAAGTGCTGTACAGTAAGTACTAAGTTATACTCTCAAATGTCATCCCTCTTCCCATGTCTTCCACAGAACAATTCACGAATACGAGCTTGCCATCATTTCTCCAGGTATCATAATCCCAAGTCTCCTTCGACCATGTGAAATCCCGTGCTCTGGTACCTACACAATTAGATCTACTAGTACCCTACACACACGCAGGCTTGCGTGCACTAGCCATTTTCTTAAATCTCCGGAATATGAGTTACATGTTCTTGAGGCCAGATTACGGTATCCCCCTCAATATTCGGTATCAGTGAGGCCTTCAGTGATACTGTAACTGAATCACCTCTGTTTTTCCCATTCCGGAGACTAAAAATTAAAAAAAAGCGGCCAGCACACACTCTCCAACACCCAATACATCTACGTCTGCAGCGGCAAGGATGATGAGTCCTTCCATGGAAAGGGTATATAAAGGACCACTCCCCCTCTCACTTCCTTTCCCTTCCATTGTCAGAACATATTTTCTCAAAGAACATTATTGGCAGAACATTTTACAAAAGTATGGAACATTTTTCTGGTGAAGAATGACTGAAGAATTGAATTTTGTTGGTTTTTGTTTCTCCTCCCTAGAGCTTTTATTATGGATTATCTGCAATTTAGAAACATTTATTACACAGAGTATTCTATACCTATGATTACTTTTAGAGCTAGATTGTGAGAAGCTGCATGAGGAATTGAAGAGGGTTAGGTTTGCTTTGCATGTTGTTTTTTTTTTGTTTTGTATGGGGTTAAAATGGAATTTGAGGAAAAGATATTTTCTTAGCCATGAATTGCCTTGTTCTTTATAGATGCCCACTTTTGATTAATTTTTAAGATTTCTATGCATTATGGTGGGTTTGATCATTGTAATGAATACTCTTCTCTAATTCTTTCCCTTCAACTGAAGGGAAAAAAGAAACATAGAAGGCATGATGCATCCCTTATCTCCTAGGCCAGCAAAAAGTAGTTTGATGGGCACTTTTTAATGCCCAACTACTCCACCAAGGTGAGGAGTTGAACTCCAAGCCTTCTCCATTCATATTAGCAGTGACAGCTCCTTGACTATTATACTATCAGAAGTGGTCAAGAGTTCCCCTCTTTTGCCAATTTTGAATGAGATCTGTTTTCAGGAAAGAACTTTCCTATAACAATTATAGTTTAGTATAAATTGGTACAAATCATATCTGGTATTAAAGCTAACCTCTTGATTGGAATGTATGATGTTCCATATGATACAGTAGTGTAATGGGATAAATTCATTTTACCTCTAGCTAATTCATGTCTTTGTTTTCTATTTTCTCTTTATGAGCTGCAGTCATACATATATCCTGAGTTATTAAAGTCAAGCAGTATGCTTACAAGTTGCTTGAATCTTGGATTATATAGAGTTAGAAAGTGTAGCATGAATAGCTGAGACAGGTACTGTAGGTATTGGACTTTGGACCAGCACTGTAGATAGTTAAGTTGGGACCAACACTATAAATATATGGAATAAGATCAATACTATAAGTATATAAGGTTATGATAGGTGGTAACCTATACAAACTAAATATAAAAGAGAATAGATGGTAGACTAATGCTCAGTACTAAAGGGAGACTAGGGAGGCAGAGAAGTAAAAATCTTAGAAGAAGTAAGAAGGGGAAGGGAATGATAGGACTGTCATTGAACTAAGTATATTTCTTATCTAGGTATCTGCCTAAAGTGTAGCATTTCCTGACAGTCAGGAAGTCCATCTTATATATGTGATTTCCTCTACTAAGGTACAGGCTACATCAGCAAAAATAATTATTTGTACCTAGTGTACCCTGTCTATCTAATATACAGGGTACATATAATGATAACTCTTAACTAGGAGGTGATATTGAAGAGACATCATGTCCTGACTTTTTCTTATACATCAGCCCATGCCATGACATTGATCCTTCTACTAGGTATACCCTGACATGGACCATTACATCAGCAAAAATAATTGCTTGAATCCTGTACATCCTGTATATTTGATATACAGGATACTCAGAATATAAACCATTAACCAAGATATAACATTATAGAGATATCATGTCTTGAAATTTCCTTGTTTGCAAGCCTACATCCTGGTAGCACCTGGACATAGACTCCTATACTAGGTGCATCCTGATAATACTTGATCCTGCACTATTGCATCTTAATCTCTGATCCTTAGCTGTTATGTTCAGATAATGTCTAATACTAAGCTGTTGTATCCAGATGATGTCTGATACTAAGCTGTCCTATTCTGATAATATTTGATCATGGTATCTTCTATCCAAACATTGGATCATGATATAGTATACCATAGAGTATTCGTGATACCAGACATACCAGAAGTATGACCTATACATAGGACCTACAGTCACTAGTCAGAAGTGTTCGTGAAACATGTTTTTTTGGCTTACTAAGCTACCTCGCCAAAAATGCCAGATCATGACTGTGAATGTGAATGGTATCACTGTTACGATCATAACATACCCAAACAATTTATACTCTGGCCATGACTACCACCCCTTTATCTTTTAATTATGGTTTACCAATCTAGATATACAAAGCACTCAGTACCAAAAAAAAAAAGAACTCCTAAAACCTCATGAAGAGAGATGTTGAATGTGGAAAAAGGCATGATTATTGCCTTTTTCTACTGCCTCCGGAATATTGCCCTTGTTGCTCAACTCATTGGCCGGCCTTGGACAACAGTTAAAAGCTTCCTTGTCCGGCATGTGAGCGCCAGTCAGTAGAAAACATCCCTCGCCCTGGTCTCACCCCTGTTCTTAGCCATCAGCAATGTCACACAATCATCCGGGCAGCCAAATCCAACCAGAAAATGACCAGATCTGATTTCAGAGATAGATATGCACCTGATGTATCACTTTCTACTGGTAAAGCCCCCTACAGTGGTACTACTCTGAGTGATAGGACATGATTGACTAATAAATAAACTGTATATAAAATAGTGGATAGAGTACTCAGAGAGGCCAATGTCAAGAAATGGCTAGCCAAATCAAGACCCAAGCTCAAGCCTGAGCATGTGGCAAAGAGATTGAAATGGGCTACAGTTCATAAGAATTGGACAGTGGAGGATTTTGAAGGATTTATTTGGAGTGATGAGTGCAGTGTGGAGAAATCTAAGGATCCAAGGCAGCAATGGGTTTTTAGAGAACCTGGAGAGAAGTGGCTAGCTGATTGTATTCATCCAAAGGAGAAGGATAAGGGAATTTCTCTCATGGTTTGGGGCTGCTTTTGGGGTAAGAGAAAAGACCCTTTGGTTCTTATTACCCGAAATGTCAACAAGACCAGGTATGTTAGGCTCTTGAGAAGACATCTTTTTCCTGTTATTCATCAAATGATCTCCTTTGGTATGCAAGATATCCTCTTTCAGCAGGATAATTCTCCTGTTCACAAAGCTTATAGTGTTATGGATTGGTTGGAGAGAAACTGTATTGAAGTGGAGGAACACCCCCCCTACTCCCCTGATTTAAATCCTATTGAGCATGCATGGGTTGAGCTTAAAAAGTGATTGCATGAGCAGCACCCTAGGATTGCAGATACCCCAGGAGGAAAGGAAGCTGTAAAGAAGAGATTGGCCCAGGTCTTACCCTTGATTTGGGAGACAATTCCTGACGAGTTTTTTGAGAAATTGTGGAAATCAATGCCTAGTAGAGTGGCTGCAGTTTTGGAAGCAAGGGGAGGCTATACAAAGTATTAGATAGTATCAAGGTTCTTTATTTCAAATTTCTATAATTAAATTTACAGTGGGTTGTTTGGTGGTTGGCTTGCCTGTTCATTCCTTTGCTCATTCACTTGTGTGCACACGTCCTTGTTGCTGTTGACACCACAACCCCACTACCCCACTACTGGCCCTACTATGGTGCAATCACAATTAAACACTTGTCTCAGATCATGAACACTTCTGACTAGTGGCTGTAGGTCACAAGATTCATTTTTTTAAAACAATTTCAATCTTATATATACAATGTAAATTTATAGCTAGTATATAAGAGGACAAATGATTTGGAGTGAGATCTTACCAAGAATGCTACTAGGGAGTTACAGTAAGTTGCATTGAAAAGTTAGTATCAAGAGGATTCAGGAATATATTAGGGTATCAGGATCCAATGTTAGGTCATCAAGGTATCTGTCTTTAAAGTCAGTAGTGTTTTACCTGTAAAGACTATCTCCATAATAGCCTGTAACTACATAGAAGATAGTGTCAGGCAAATATAGCTATTTTGGTTAGAAAGCTGGAATTCAGGAACATGTCTTTGCATCAGGATTGGATGTCAGAGCATCATGGTATCTGTCTTTAAACTTAATCAGTTTTTACTAGTAAAGTCTATTTATATTATAGCTTGTAACTTCATGGAAAATGGTATTGGGTAGACATATTTAGGTGTGTTAGAAAGTTGGCATTGAGAGGATTTCGGAACATATGTTTACATCAAGATTAGGCATTAGAGTATTATGATATTTGTCTTTAAGGTTAGTAGTGTTTTACTTATCAAGACTATTTCTATAATAATCTGTAACTACATGGAAAATAGTCTTAAGTAGATATAGAGAGGTGTATTAGAAGGCTGGTATCAAGAGAATTTGGGAACATGTTAGGGCATTAGGATTGGATATCGGGTTGTCATGAAATCTATCTTTTAATTTAGCAGTTTTTTGACTGATAAAGACTATTTCCATCATAGCTGTAACTTCATGGAGAATATTATTAGGCAGATTTAGTAAGATGCATGTCAAAGCTAACATCTAGAGGATATAAGAACATGTCTTTACATCAGGGTTGGATGTCAGAGCATTGAGGTATCTATTTTCAAACTCAGCAGTCTTTCACTGGTAAAGACTATCTCCATCACAGCCTATAACTTCATCAAGAATTGTGTCAAGTAGATGTAGTAAATTACATTTGAATGCTAGTATTAAGAGAATTTGGAAATATTTCTTTCCATCACGATTGGTCATTAGGGTATTGAGATATTTATCTTCAAAGTCAGCAGTGTTTTACTAGTAAATAGAATTTTCATAATTACCTGTAACTACATAGTATAGGATAATCATGGATTGCCTTTAGCTAGATGCTGTTAGAATCACCTATATATCTCTCTTATATCTCACAACTGGCAACAACTATCTAACTCTTATTAGTCTTATTGTTAGGAGTTCTTACCAACTACTATTATGCCTAATAGTATTACTAAGATCTTTGTTCGATTATCTTCCTCTTAGTTATACTACATTCACCTTATGATTATACTCTTATAATCTTAAGTACCTTGAACATTAACTTAGCAAGTACTATCTGATATCATTCTTCTCTATCTTATTATTATAAGATAGAGTAGTAAAGTATATGTCTGAACCTTATCAATATGTAAGGAGTAATAAAGAATATATTTGTTATTTATAAAGTTATAAGTAGGAAATAACTTAGGTAGTTGTGTGAAGAACTAACTACAATATCATATCCTCCTCCTTATATAGTCCTTCCTACAACCTACTTACATATTAATGACTATTATGAGTCACAACTGTGACTCATATACTTGTGTAACATAATAATTACATGACCTAAATTAGATCATATGTGAAACTCATATGACCTCTAAATGAGTCATGTATACAAAATATTATATGACTTAGAATAAGTCTTTGCACAATCAAATCAAATATAACAACTATGACTTGCAATTGCAAGTCATGTGTAAAACTCACATGACCTCTAACTAAGTTATATATGTGAAAGTCTTACAAACCTATGACATCATAATTATAAGTCATGTGAAAACCCTTTTCCATGCAAGGTTCATAATAGATTCATGGTAATATCAATATTACATAGATTCAGAATCAAGTGTCAGATCTACTAGCAGGATTAAACAGTGGATAGTAGAGGAATTTGACTTCAAACTTGATAGAGAATTATCACGAGTAGATGTAGTTGTAAGATGTAACTATGAATGATAATACAAACATGTGTAAGAAAAAATAACAACACCTGCAGTTAGATAATATATCATAAGTATTACTCATTTTTATAGTAAATATATATATCATTTTCATTAACTGAAGATTTTTAAGACTAAAATGGAAATCTTACTAATTTGTCCCTTCTCCTTTTTCATCCTCAACCCAACTCAGCCCCCTAGAAGAGTGGATAATATGTAGCTAGTATCTGACTAACCTTATATTGTAGGTACATTGTGATGTATTTTATCCTAAATTCTTATATTAGGACACAATTGAGCATTACATCTAAACTTAGGATGTACTGGGTGCTCATCAGTCTGGCATCCAAACTCAAGTTGTAATTGAGTATCATATCTAGACTCAGGATACCAAGAGTACAACTGAGTGTAGTGTCTAAACTCAGGATGTAACTAAGTCTCCCATCTAAATGGTACTCCTGAGTGTAGCATATTGACTCAGGATGCAACTAAGTATTACATCTAAACTGAGGATATAACTGAGCATCACATCTATACTCAGGATGCACAGGGTGCTTTTGAGTCTGGCTTCCAAATTCATGATGCAACTGAGTATTATATTCAAACTCAGGATACCTAGAGTATAACTGAGTGTAGTATTCAAGTATTAACTCTCAACTATTTATATCATATAATAGGCAATGATATAGCTTTAGTCCTATTGATTCTTATATTCTATATAAGTATACATTATGTTACTAATTATCTGCCTTTATAGTCTTAGTATGTAATGTTCAATAGTACCTACTTTGTTGTAGTCTTAAGTCTTTAAAGGTACATAAGGGTTTGGAGGAGCATAAGAGTATTTTTATTTGTAAAGTTTATAGATAAGAAGTAACTTAGATAGTTATATAAAGAACTATCTCCCTCAAGAAAAACCTCCTCCTTATATAGACTTCTCCCTACAACCTTAACCCTTATGTCTCTAAATATCACAGATTATTATTTTCACATACCAAATGCTAGTATTCTTACTAGTTGTCATACTTCTCGCATACATCTATGCAAACCTGAGATAAATTGCATCTCCACAAAGATCACTCAAGAGCTCAACTAGATGATACATGAATATGTGCAGCTATAGCTCTAATGGTCTCGACGACACTTTAGTATCCTGAAAGAAGTGAAGGAATAGGTTTCCTTTATTATATTGTTTTATTTGTTATATGATTACATTATATGATGGGGTTGTTATGACAACTGGGTTAATGGCAGCAGGTGGGAGGATTTCCTTAAGTATGATTATATTATTTGTTATTTATACCAGCCATTGTATTAATGGTGTTTTCACAGAGGAATTTGGGAGGTTGGGAGATGGCTGGAAAATGATTATGTATGTATTTGAATAATTAAGAGGCTGGCAATGGATATATAAAGCCTGGGATTTTTATATTGTTTAGTTTCCTGGTGCAATCACTTATACACATAAGCTACTACTTAGTTCACATACTATAGTCCTATGTGCATCCAACCTATATCTTGAGGGGTGAGAAGAAGGCTCTGATTGACATTGGGTGATTCTGTGAACAGTTATATCATTCTACTATGATTGTTGCTTGATTGAGATATCAGTGGCCTGACCCAGTAATATCAAGAGCGACAAAGTAAATGTTCCCTACTGTGTCAAGAAGTAGTAGTTTGTCACATTTGATTGTACCTACCTTTCAGTGTCAAACGTCAACATAGTGACCTTTAATCTTGAAGATCTTGTCACTGCACTCTCAAGAACTGGTCCATTGATCCACAGCCCTGTCACTCCATCACCACCTGGGTCACCTGGAGAACTAGAAACACCAGATAATACAAGAACTGTCCAACAATCTATGTCATTCAGAGATACTCCATTTATACCACCCAACATGTCAGGAGTAGGGAAGGCCAGCAACTCCCAAAGGGGTACCCACATGTCAAATGACTAATTAGTACAATTCACAGCCCAAATCCTTGCAGGAATCCAAGAAAATACAGGTGGCAGTAGAGGAGGCATCAAGGCAAAAGAGCCAGAAGAATTCAAAGGCAAACCAACTAAGCTTCGCAGCTTCCAGGCTAACCTTCAACCCATATTCAATGTATAACCCCACAAATATAATACAGATACAGCAAAAATCAATTATACTCAGACCCTCTTCAGAGGCATGGCCCTCAACTGGCTGGTACCCATTATAGAAGAACAAATGACAGTACTATGGACAACTTACACAACATTCAAAGAAGTACTACAAGACACATTTGAAGATAAATAAGCTAAAGAAAGGGCAGCTAATATTATGGACAAGATCAAACAAGGATCTTGAGCCTTCAGTGAGTACTGGTCAGACTTCAGACTACTTATGACAGAAGTAGACTACATGGATGAAGGATATCTCCATTACCTTCAGAAAGGAACCAGCAATGAACTATTGGACTATTACCAGAATCAGTATAAAATCTTTGCAATACCAGCCACCTTTGCTGATTGGGCAATACAGTAGAAAGCAAAGATTCAATCTGTTCAATAGATGAAGGGAATCAGCCAATGATCCTATAAACCCTGAAATAATGACCCCCTAAACCACCATAGTCTAAACCCCTAATGACATCACAGGAAGGTGATGCAATGGACCTCGATGCCAATAGATTCTCAAGGCTTCCCAAACTAAAAAAGCAGGAATATGATCAATGCAGAAGAGAGAATCTATGCCTATGATGTGGTAAAGCAGGTCACAGACCAAAAGAATTCAGAGGAAGAGCAAATGCATTCAAGGTCAATACAGCAGAAACAAAGCATTTAAATGATGAGGGCCTGCAAGACATAGCAGACTACTAGGCCCCCAACCAATGATGCTGCAGGTAACTTTTTTTGAAGCCATATCAAAGGACTGAGATCACAATTCACAAATTATACCATAGGCATACACCCCCAATAAAGACATAGAAGAAACACTCCATATTATGATTGACAGTGGAGCCACAAACAACTTTATAGACCTTGAAAGTGCTACCAGACTCAGTTTAATAGTAACCAGATGAAATGACATTCCCCTCTATGTAGTCATGAGAGAATTGTGATTTATGATCACCCATCTTGTACTACTCCTATTAAGAATAGACAGTCATTACGAAACAGTTAAACTACATGTAATGAAACTTGGACACCAAGGAATCATACTTGGGATACCATGACTAGTCAAGCATGGACCAGCTGTGGACTGAAGAAGCAAGAGGGTGTGATTCACATTGCCCTTTTGTACAAAAAATTGCCTCAAAAGCTCAGCCTAAAGCAAAGGGGTTGATGAGAGCCAAGTGATAGAAGAACAATTAAAGATGGTGATCTTAGAACTCTGGGGGCTGAAACAGTTTCATAAAGCCAATGAAGCAATAAGTATGAAACATACTCTAAAACCTACAAGGTTGAAACAGAGTACAAGAGCCCATGAGGCATGAGTGTAATGACTCACCAGAGGGTGTTTTACAGTAAACTATTCTTACACCCATACTGGAGACCCTGAGGTTGATGGGTAAGGATAGTTTGGTTCACTATAGTGAACAACTATACATGCGATAAGATTATAGTATTGAAGGCAGGCTCAGGAAAGACTTGTGTCACGAGGCCTGAGTTATCCTCACATGGGGGCTGGGTTACCCTGACATGAGGTCCGAATTACCCTATCATAAGTTCTAAGTTACCCTGACATGGCACCCAAGTTACCCTACCTAGCATGTAGAGGTAGTTACTTGGGGCAGGGGGCAGTCCTATAAGGATTAGGCACTCTAGCAAAATCTAAAGGCTAGAAACGTGGTAGCCTTTGGGGGGCTATAGGAGGAGCTACAGGGCTCCGAATCCTTCAGGATTCTACAGAGGTATTCCTAACACCTCCCTGCAGCCTCAGCTTAAGGACTACATGTCATGGGCCTATGGTTGTTGAGTTACTCTCTTCCTAATAAAGGGAATTGAGTGGAGGTACTCCTGTAATGCTGTATAGGTTGTCATCATCCATCCAACCGGATACTGTCCATAGGATATATGAGAGGGCATAGGGTGTGCTCCAGAAGAAGGGCTATCTTCTGGTACCAAATATGTGTAAAAGGGACAAGAACTGAAGAAATTACTCAGGTAATACAGGAAGGGTAGTCCAAAGCCTCTCGAGTAGTTCTGGGGTGGCCCAGAAGATGTTGAAGTATCTCCAGGCAGGTGAATTGTACATAGAGGCAACTCATGCTCAATCACTGTAAGACTATTGGAGTTGTTTGAGAACTCTAAGAGTATGATTCTTATCATGGTAAGGGTACTTTCAGGGATTTGACTGTGGGTACCACCCACCAGGCCAATGACTAAGGTACCCCACTGAGGGAGCCAAGTAGACTTTCCTATCAGGCAAAGACCTGATTACAATGAAGTAGAAGGTTCAGCTCGATTGTGAGAGCTATGTCTACTAAAGTCTTGCATAGATGAAATGCATATAGGTATGAGGGTTTGTCAGTGGTATGTCTCCTCAGTTGCATGATAGTTTGCCACTCGCATGTCAACAATATGAAGAGTTTTTCTCCTGCAGTCACATTAGAGATGTAGTGCGTGAAACACTTAATGTGGAAAGGAGATTTGGCCACAGTGTACCAACATCTACAAAGTAATAATGTCCTTTGTGGTGTGTGTTGGTCAGCCTAGAGGAGATAGGTGTGCTCATGATTAAGTTATAGTAGTGATGGGTAGGAACTGGTGGTATATGATATTCTACTTAAACTATATACGAGTCCTACACTACTCTGGCAATCAACAACCTCTCGAGAAACTTACTGAGTAAAGCTGCAGCTTAATGATATTAAGTTTTACTGTTTTGATTCTTCTTTACTCTACTGTTGATTATCACTTTTGATCTTTGAGTCACGTCAGTGCAGTCACGAACTTGAGATCCATCTTCCCTTAGGGCACCCCCATTACAATGAGTCACTGTACAGGAACAGCCTGAAAACCAAGACATGCCTGAAGATGATGAGTTCCTAAGGACTGGTAACCAGCCAAGATTATAGCAGCAGTAGGGAGCACCATAAGTTAGTAAATTGCTGAAAAGTATACAAAGGAAGGATCTAATAAGATTTCATTGCTTGAAAGGATACCTGTTGAGTATCATGAATTCCTGGACATATCTGAGGAACAAGAAAAAAATGATCTACCTCCTACAAGAATGGGGATAGACCATGAGATCATACTACAGGAAAGAAAAACAGTACTGGCCTGTATGGTCTACAAACTATCAGAAACAGGAGCCCAAGAAGCCAAAACCTAGATTGACAAAAACCTGGTCAGAGGATGGATCTGGGAATCCACCACTCCAGCAGCAGCACTGATCCTCTTCATTCCAAAGAAGGATGTAGGACTACAACTTTGTGTGGACTACAAGGGACTAAACAAAGTTATGATCAAGGATCAATATCCATTACCCCTCATATCAAGCATACTAGACCCACTAGGAAGAGCCAAACACTATATGAAGTTAGACATCAAGGATGCCTGCCACAATATCAGGATCAAAAAAGGTGACAAATGGAAAACAGCCTTCAAAACAACCTATAGACTTTTCGAATATCTAGTTATGCCATTGAGGCTCACCAATGCTCTGACAATATTCCAAAGGTAGATTAGCCACATCTTAAACATAGTCATAGATATATGCTGCATCATATACCTAGATGACATCCTGATATACTCTGAAACTCTGGAACAGTATATCCAAGGTGTCATCGAGGTATTTGAACTCCTAACAATACATGAGGTTAAGCTAAAGCCAAGAAAATATGAATTCCACAACCAGAAAATAGACTACCTAGGGTTTATTATCAAACCAGAAGGAATAGAGACTGACCTCAAGAAAACAGCAGCAGTATCATGCTGGCCAGAGCTACAAACAGTCAAGGACATTCAAATATTCCTAGGATTCTGCAACTTCTACTGACAGTTCATATAAGACTTCAGCAGTATTGCAATACCCCTCACCAAACTCACCAAAAAAGACACCAAATGGCAATGGCAAAATGAACAGAATAAGGCTGTTGAATATTTCAAGAGGACTATGACTGCAACACTGATACTCATACACTTTGACCCCTTAAAACAAATAATCCTGAAAACAGATGCCTTAGACGATGTCTGTGCAGGAGTACTCTCCCACAGAGATACTAACAGAACCACCTACCCTATAGCATTCCACTCCAAAATTATGACCAATGCAGAAAAGAACTACGATATTCATGACAAAGAATTGCTAGCTATTATTCAAGCATTCAAAGAATGGTGATGCTATATGGAAGGAAGCAGACACCTAATTCAGATATTCACAAATCATGCTAATTTAATTCTGTTCATGAGAACCAAAGAATTGAATAGAAGGCAAACCGAATGGGCAGAAAAATTAGCTAATTTCAACTTCAAGTTTATGTACAAAAAAGGAACACTGAATCGGTAAGCAGACACCCAAACTATGATGCCAGAAGACATCCTACAAAAGGGGGGGCTAACTCCTCCAAAACTGTAACAATACTAAGTCCAAATCACTGGGAAGAAGAACCAATACCAGAGGACAATTGACTAGTAGCAGGAAACTCATGGGGAGACATGGTCACAGTACCAAAATTGAAACCCCATGATGCATTACACTGGACTTTCTGCTACGATGACAACTGCATCCCATACCAGGATGACAAGAAAGGAAGCAGCTATCAACAAAAGTTCAAAGTTATTACAGCAGTAATAGCCGAAGACCATGAAGCAGAACTAAAAGAAGCAATGAAGGAAGATGAGGAAATTCAACAGACATTCCAAAATTTGGAAACCAGAAAAACCATTAGCAAAGACACTGTACTTAAACTTTGCAAACTAGTCAATAGAATCCTCACCTATGAAGACAAGATCTGGATTGCTGATAGCCCTAGGATCAGAATCAAAATCCTACAAACAAATCATGATAGCATAATGGCAAAACATCAAGGAATGGCAAAGACATATGAAAAAATAACAAGGTAATACTACTGGCCCACCATGAGGAAGGATATCAAAAGATATGTAAAAAACTACAACATTTGCCAACAGACAAAACCAACCAACCACTCTCCCTTTGGATTTCTAAAACCACTTGAAGAACCTGAAAGACCTTGGAGCTCTATCAGCATGGATTTCATCACAGGTCTACCAAAATCAAACCATCATGATAGCAAATAGGTAGTGTTAGATAGACTCACCAAAATAGCATACCCTATGCCATGCAAAGAAATGATGAAAGTGCTAGAATTTGCAAAGCTATTTATGAACATAATCTTCCCTCATCATGGACTTCCAAGAAATATAATCAGTGATAGAGGATCACTATTTACCCCATGATACTGGGAAGAACTGACAAAATACCTGGGAATCAAATGGAGTTTAAGCACAGCATTCCACCTCCAAATGGATGAGCAGATGGAACAAATCAACATCATTTTAGAAAAGTATATATGCACATACTTGAACTATCAACAGGATCATCTTCCATCTCTGCTACACCTCCAGTCATTGAAATTTATTACCTATTTGGGAATGACTCAACACTACAACTGTGAGGAAAATCATCACAACTTTTTCTCTCCTCCCCCCCACCTAGGGGGGTCAGGAAGAACACTTTCCATTATGTGTTTGCATTCAGGCATCCCCTCCTCACTTCCCTCTTGAGGTCTACCCTCTTGAGATTATTCTTTCCTTCCTCTCAGCATCTCACGATATTGGTAACCTCCCTTACCCTACTTTTGCTTCTCCTCACTTAGCAATTGCTACAGTCGGGTTTTTTCATTTGGTCTTTCTACATACAGCCAGGAACACAGTTAGCAGTAGGAGGAAACACTTCAATAGGCCACAGTCAATTTCTCCACTCCCTTCTCTCTTAAGGGGCTGCCTTGTCAGACATGAATATGATAACCAATAGTACATCCCACTGAGTGAACACTCCCCTCCTGTCCTCCCCATCTCTAGACAATTGGCGAGCATCCTACTGATCCCCTTTCCCATCCCCTGATGCCTTCCTGCCTCTGAAATCCACTCCTAAAGTGATGCTATCTCTCTTATCACAAGGGACTACATGAGAGACGCAGTAAAATGGTCAGGCAGCTTCGATTCTATACCAGCTGGTACCTTACTACCATTCCATCCTCTCCTCAGCTGGCACCCTACTGCTACCACCACCCCCTCTGTTCAGGTGGGTGCTCAGGTTCCTCACTTCTGCCACAACCCTATTGTGAGACCTGATCTTCTTTCAACTACCTGGCATGGACCTTTTTGTCCACAGATATGTTTATCTGACTTTTGTCAGGGTTTGCACCCATAAGCTGAGTTTGGACTGGTCCTTAGGTTTGGGTTTTGAGTTTCTTTGTTAGGTGCACTGTCGGGAGTTTGGTTTTCTTAGTTTCTACATGATGTTGGTGGGACTTCATACCTTTTGTAGTTTATGGGAGGGTTGCTTGTTAGGATAGTTTTTTCAACCAGGTCTTTGGGCCATGGTTTTTCTGTAGCTTTCCAGGGCCTAGTTCAAGGTGTAGTCTGGGGTGGAGGTTTTTTGATGCCATAGTCATTGAGACTACATGTGAATTTTGTACCTTAAATGAAATAAAATCATAAAATAAAAAAAATAAAAAAAAATAAAAATAAAAAAAGAACTATCAACAGGATGACTGGTTGGAACTACTCCTATTCGCATAATTCACATATAATGACACTTATCAAGAAAGCATTAAAACTACCCTATTCTGTACAAATTATGGATACTACCCCAAAAAAGCAACATGGATCATCAAGGAAACATCATCAGGACCAGCCAATATTAAGGCATATATAGAGAAATTAGTGCAACTGCATAAATCCCTCACTGCAGAAATGGCATGGTCTCAGGTGAGGAATAAAGAGTATGCTGATAAGAAAAGATTACCTGACCTCAACCTCTCAATTGGAGACAAAGTGTGGTTACTCAAACATCATATCAAGACTATGAGACCATTAGACAAACTTAATTACAAAAAACTTAGACCATTTTCTGTTGTGGCATGCATAGGCTCCAGAGCATATAAGCTGGACCTCCCACCATCAATATAGGTCTATCCCATCTTCCACATTTTACTCCTACAACCTTACATTGATAACCCTCTCCCTCTTCAATGCAAAGTACCCCCTCCACCCATCATCATAGATGATGGGAAAGAATACGAAATAGAAGCCATCATTAATTCACGACTACATCATGGTAAACTACAATACAAAGCTCAGTAGACTAGCTATGATCCTTCTCATGATCAAGAGTGGTACCCCACCAACAATTTCACCAACTCACCTGAGTTAATCGAAGAATTCTATCAGAAATACCTACACAAACCCAAATAAAGTTCATGAACCAAGACAAATATCTGGCAGATGAAGAAACAATCCAAGCACTCCTTATAGCAACAGCAGCTATCAAAAGCCAAGATCCTCAGTATCTACCTACCCCAAGCAACCATCAAAGCATACTTCCTACATAACCTATCAGAGTATTAGCATCAACAGCTCGAAACAACAATCAAGATGAAGAACTACAAACAGATCACCCTATTGACCATCAAATTCACTATGCTTACTGGAGGACTCTATAGCTGTATTAAGCTCAGCTTAGAGTACACCAAAGTCAAGCAGAACTCATAGAACATCTACAGTGAAGAATAAACCTACTCGAGACTACCTACTATCATCTTGGTCATGAATTCAATCAGCAAACTCAAACTATTGTAGACCTTTAAAACCAAAACACATGCCTGCAGAGCCTAGAAGCACTACCTACAACTTTCCCCCAACATCTCCACCCTACTCCAACTTTACCAATGATGCCTGGCCAGAACCCAATCTTGCTGAACACCCCTCAGCAGAACAAAACCCTTCGACACCAAAGGAACAGGCATTGAAGAAAAGACCACATCAATCAGATGAAAGCCCTTGTAAACAAAATGAATAAAAATGACAGGCCAGATTTGTCTCCATTGGTAGCGATGATGATACCATCCCAGATCTTTTACAGATTGCTGTCTGGCCCACAAGCAATCTCCTTGCACCCCCAATAAGATTCTCCTCAGTCTTTGAATCCATATGAGATTGATACCCAGAACCTTCAACACAGCTCAGGCCTGAAAGGGGAGCTAATGTCACAGATTATTATTTTCACATACTAAATGCTAGTATTCTCACTAGTAGTCATGCTCCTTGCATACATCTATGCAAACCTGAGATAAATTGTATCTCTACAAAGATCACTCAAGAGCTCAACTAGGTAACACATGAATATGTGCAGCTACAGCTCTACTGGTCTTAATGACTCTTTAGTATCCTGAAAGAAGTGGAGGAATATGTTTCCTTTGTTATATAGTTTTATTTATTATATGATTACATTATATGATGGGGTTGTTATGACAACCAGGTTAATGGCAGCATGTAGGAGGATTTCCTTAAGTATGATTATGTTATTTGTTGTTTATACCTATTACAAACCTGGCATGGTTTGTAATGGTTTCATTTGTTAAAAAGGGTTTCACACATGACTCGATTGAGTCATATGATATTATGTTTCGCACTATGACTCACATACAAGTCATAGGGTTTTATATGATTCACAATTGTGAGTCATAGTTGAGCATTGACTCATAGGTGCGCCTATGAGTCATAAGGATTAAGAGGCATGACTTCATTTATACGAGTCATGAGGTTTTGCACATGACCCCTTTAAGGTCATGGGACTTTAGCGCATGACCAAATATGGTCATGAGATTATATGTTACCCAAGTGTATGAGTCACAGTTGTGACTCATTTGATTTGTAAGCAGGTTGCTGGAAGAACTATATAAGGAGGTCGGTAGGACCTGATAGTTAGTTCTTCACGCAACCACCTAAGTTATTTCCTATCTTATAAGTTATCAATAAAACACCTTTACGCTCTTTACTACAAAGACCAACAATCACGAAGAGGAACAGAATCAATACTAGTTAGCACTATAAGGACTTAGTATTGGCAACGGTCAATATCTAAGACGTAGTGTAAGATAACAAGTATTAAGAATTCTCGAAGAACAGAGAATACAATAAGAGATAGGTAAGTATTATCCTTAGAAGGAAGCTAACGATAAGACCGTTGCCTGTTGCGAGATATAAGAAAGGAGAGATCAAATAGCCGATCGTAACAATACCAGCTATCGTATTAATGATGTTTCTGCAGAAGAATTTGGGAGTTTGGGAGATGGCTGGGAAATGATTATATATGCATTTGAATAATTAAGAGGCTGGCGATAGATATATAAAGCCTGGGACTTCCATATTGTTTAGTTTCCTTATGCAATCACTTATACACATAAGCTACTACTTAGTTTACATACTATAGTCCTACATGCATCCAACCTATATCTTGAAGGGTGAGAAGAAGGCTCTGATTGATGTTGAGTGATCTTGTGAACAGTTATATCATTCTACTATGATTGTTGCTTGATTGAGATATCTGCAGCCTGACTCAGTAATGTCAAGAGCGACAGAGTAGACATTCCCTACTGTGTCAAGAACTGGTAGTTTGTCACACCAAACTATAAGTCATGTAAAACCCTCATAACTCTCTATGAGTCAGAGTATGAAACTCCATATAACTTATAACTATGAGTCATATCAAAACTAACTAATCAAATAACTCATATGACTCACAACTGTGAGTTATTCTACAAATAACATCATATAACTCATAATTATCAATTATTTGAACAATAAACATACCTGAGTGAGCATCATAATAGTGTAATACAAAAGCAGTGATAATATATATTGAGTAAGTAGCTTGAAAAATAAGAAAATAATGATTTCATGAACAGCTACTAGTGTGTTTGAAGAAATTTCTCTAACTCTAAGTTGATAGAAAACTTATTGACTTAAATTATTCTAATAAACAAATTACTATAAGATAACTTGGGTTCATCAGTACATGTAGCAGTAAACCTACAAAAATTGTGAACTACAATCATAGATTATTTTTTTCTCATCTTTTCTTTCAAGTACTTTGATACAAGTCAACAGCCATGATTGAAACTTGCAATACTCTCCTAGAGATTAACTCTAACTCTAATTCCTATTTCAACTCCAATTACTCTTATCTCTCAAGCTCTATTTTATGTATTACCCAAACCTCTCTAGTACTCAACTTACATACTATTAGTTTGGAAACTTCCAGTAACTATATTCAAGATATGTCATTTGGTGACTTTATTGAATGGTATAAGGTTTCTAGAGCAAACAACTCAGGTTCTCAGACCAGTAACTACCTAGTTAGTGACAGTTAATAAACTGCATATAGTACTGAAACTCATACCTCAACTAACTTTAACTAAAATACTAAGTTCAATGAGGCTCATATACAGAGAACAAGGTAGGAAAGAGAAAATATACAAATTAATGTCTAGCTCTCTGAATACTGCTGTAGTATACTTTGAAGGATAGGTGACAGCTCTATCTTATTGAAAATAAATATAGCTCAAGTTAGTATTGTCTACTTCATAAAGAGACACATATCATGGGAAAAGATAGGGTTGAATAATTCTATATATCTAAGTAGAACTGTTAATCTTACCCCAGTTTTCTATATCTCAAATGATAAGAGAGCCTTTTATATCATGATAAATGGCTCCCCAAATCATCACCATTGTCAGCTGTACAAACTTTGGTGTCAGAAAATCCTCTGAGTACTCTTCAGTAGGCTGATGAGTTATCCAAATTGTCTCAGGTACCTGTCCAATAGAAAGAGCATACTCATAGGACTATATCACATCTTGATAATCATGAAAAGTTCAGTCTTGGTATCTCTCCCCCTAAACTTTACATGTAGTCTTAGTTGTAGAAGTAAAGTATAGTTTTATATGAGCAATTTGGTGATGATAATCCTTACTAGTAAATATATGCCTCAATAGTTAGGCTTCAATATATACTCCAACAAGGTCAGCAATTTGAGTAAGTGGAAGGTGATAATTATAGTGGCTAGCAGTTAGTATTTCAATGAGATAGTATTAAATCTCAGGAGAGATTGAGAGTGGTCATCCTTGGTGAAAGTATAGACTTTGCTCATGAGAACTACTAGTGCTATTAATAATTTGGTAGAGGGTACTATGGTTCTGCTCACAATAAACTAACAAAAGTTTGAATGAAAAACTACATGTAGGAGAAAATTTATATCATCCCCAACAAGCAACTTTTTTTATTTTAATTATATAGGTAGTATAGCTGGTATGTGTAGCTATATAGCCTATGAGCTAAAATTTAGATATCTTGTATTCCTGAGTTGGTATAAAGTTTTGCAAATAAGCAAAAAATGAACTAATGAGATACATATATAGAGAAAAATAATCAAAAACTGAGTCATTTTCCATGAACTTAGGGCTGATATTAAGGATTATAGAGAGAAACCCTAATGAAATCTTGCACAATTTAGGTGAAATATGGTAAGCTTACTATTATAATATATATAATAAGTAAATTGAGATAATAAAATACTCCTTTATACTAGAGTTCCTACAGTCAGTCTTTATTTTCAACTCCAACCTCAAATTCACAAATTCTATCCTAACATAATAAAATCCACACATCAAATCAATATACAAATACCAACAACAAAGATAATATGACTATCATCTTCTGTCTCCACTACCCATCCAGTCATTGAAATTTATTACCTATTTGGGAACAACCCAACATCACAACTGCGAGGAAAATCATCACCACTTTTTCTCTCCTCCCCCCCACACCTAGAGGGGGGGATTAGGAAGAACACTTTCCATGACTTATTTGTATTTAGGCATCCTCTCCTGCCCTCCTTCTTGAGGTCTTCCCTCCTAAAAATGTTCCTTACCTTCTCCCAGCATCTCATGATGCTGGCTACCTCCCTTACCCCACTTTCTCTTCACCTTACTTAGTGAATCCTCCAGTTGGGTTTTTTCATTGAGCCTTCCTACAGATGGCTGGAAACACAGTTAGCAGTAGGAGGAAACATTTCAACAGGTTGCAGTCGATTTCTCCATTCTCCTTTTTGTAGGAGGCTGCCTTGTCAGACACAAACGTGATAACCAATAGTACATCCCACCAAGTGAACACTCCCCTCCTATCATCCCCTTATCTGAACAATCAGATAGCACCCTACTGCCCCCCCTTCCCCTTCACTGATGTCTTCCTACCTCTGGGATCCCCTCCAGTAGTGACGCTATCTCTTCTATCACAAGGTACTATGCGAGAGATGTAGTAATATAGTCAATCAGCTTCGATTCTACACCAGCTGATACCTTACTACCGATCCATCCTCTCCTCAGCTGGCACCCTACTGCCAACTCCAGCCCCTCTATTCAGGTGGGTTCCCAGAGTTCCTCACTCTTGCCACACCCCTATCACGAGGCCTGATCTCTTTTTAACTCCCTGGCATAGACCTTTTTGTCCATGGATACATTTATCCAACTTTCGCCAGGGCTCACACCCATAAGCCAAGTTTGGACAGGTCCTTAGGTTTGGGTTTTGGGTTTCTTTGTTAGGTACTCTGTTGAGATTTTGGTTTTCTTGATTACTGCACAATGTTGGTGGGATCCTATACTTTTGTAGTTTACAGGAGGGTTGCTTGTTAGGATAGTTTTTTCGACCAGGTCTTCAGGCCATGGTTTTTCTATAGCTTTTTAGGGCACAGTCTGGGGTGGAGGTTTTTTGACACCATGACCTTTGAGGTCCTATGTGGATTTTGTACCTTAAATAAAATTAAATAATAATTTAAAAAAAAAAAGAAGAAAAAAAAAGATAACATGACTATCAGCAAAGGGAAAGAGAATATGATATAAGTCTCACAAGAGAATGAGAGTGGAATGAGAATGTACTTAGGTTATTCTTTTACAGGTATGATTCTATTAGTTTGTAAAATAAAAGTTCTTATCAATAATTGTAAGGTATTCTTATTTACTTATTTATTTCACATAATAGAGTGATAATAAACATATCTGAAAGAGGAAAAAAAAAAAGAAAACCTTGAAGAGGAGGTTTACCCATATTTTTTTTTTTTTCCCAGAGCCAATGAGATAAGATGTTGATTTATCATGAGCAGAACTATAAGGTATGTGAAAGGTTTTCTAGAGTTAGGTGTATGTCCAGTGGGTATAGAGGCAGAGTCCTCAAATCATGGAATAAGTTTCAGGTGAGAGACAATAATCATAGGATGGAACTTGAAGTTGAGTATCATTGGATGCTGATATATTGGTAGTTATAGCATTTAGTATATTTGGTGTTTGGTTAGACTTCTGCTCATTCCTATTTCTAGATAAAATTGTATCCTTAGTCTCCAAGTTACTACTATGATGATCACTGACAGGACTTATGATATGAGAAGAAACCACTATTTGAGAGCAGTCATCCTCATTTACAAAATCTGCCTTGAAGGAGTATGGTATCACTTAAAATACCATATTCAGAACTATCACCCCTAGCTTATTACAGTCTCTAACCTCTACTCTGCAATTACACTGCAATTACAGAGGAATGAGATTGTGTCACTCCTGATGAAGTTCTACATTTTATCTCTTCTTTTCCAGAATGTGTTGAGGAACTTCTTTTAAATAATGGAGTCATACAACTTGGTGGTTTTTTGAGATTATTATTTATTTATTTATTAACTTTTTCTTTGCTTTTATAGTATTATTATCCCCTTTCTTCCTATATTATCTTTATCAACTATTCTTCTTTATCTTTTCCGAATCTTTATCATATTATTATTTCTATCATTATTATTTCATTATTCTTTTCATATTAATACAAATTTGACTCTTCCCTTGACAATGCTTTCTTAGAGGAGGCATCATGGCCACCTATAAACACACAATTTTGTTATAAAGTTCACCATCATGAACAATCACTCTGTGCAACAGCCCTGGATTCTCGATGTTCTGCAACGTAGCCTTTTTTCCACCTCGACACCTTGATCGACACCCCTAATCCTTGTCTTGCCACCCAAAGTTTTCCACCCTTTAGAACCATGCGCGAGTACAACAGGATGAAAAAATGAAAAAGAAAACAAAACATGCATCTCTCTTTATTTTTTTAGCAATAAAAAAAGCATAGAAAACAATAGCTTTGCCTCCTTTGGCTTAGAGAGGTAACCACGAATGTTGAATGCAGTATGGACTTTTTGGTATGATGAATACATTGGAATAAATCAGTCGGGTGACCGTTTAGTATCAAATCATTGTTTGCCGTTGATGGTTGTGTAAATATACAATGTAACTGCAGAGCTGCGACGATAGAGGGAGAGGAATAAGTGCAAATGAAAGGTGTTTTTCATCCAGGTCAAGCACGGGACCTCCCCCGAGAGAGGCGGTAGTGCACTCTATCCTATCATGTCCGGCACACTATCAAGGAGAATTCCCTCTCTAAGAAAAGGTGTTGGATATCACGAACGACAACTACCAGTCAAAGATGTACTGAGTAATGCCCATTCAATGAATATTGAAATAGTCGTAGCGAGGCCCGACACCCTCTCAGAACTTGTTTGAGAATTTAAAACGGTTCCGCACGGTTTGCCCTATCTGAGCTTTGGAGGGTGGAAGTGGTCAGGATGCAGTTCATTTATAAATAGCGTTTTGGACTCTCTCCACATGGCTTTGTGCAATTTGTGAAGTGATACCCTATAAACTCGAAAAACTCGCTATGCACGGGCAGGGATAATATACATTTCAGCCGCGCACAAGTGCCCAAAAGAAGCAGAAATGAGCCCCGTTCTGAGAAGCAACCCTCACAGCGTATTCAGGAGACCAGGCTTTGTGGGCGGACTGGAGAAAATATACCAGCGTACTCTGAGTCCTGCTCTCCAAAATAGTACGCCATGCAGGTGATCCGCACCCCGGACCATGCATGAGGGGTTTGGCTGCATCGAGTTTATACGGTACGGTATATGATCCCAGGAAGCATCAACCGCTCTCAGCCGCTCGATGAGGACCGGTAATATGTGGCCACAGGAAGAATCACTCGTTTCATTGGCGCTAGTTAGTCTTATTGTTGCACTTTACTCGTGAAGACTGACCCGAATGTCCGGCACAATTCCCCCGCGTCCCATGAGAGGTTATGATCAATGATAGGTGTTCTATATTAGCGAGGTTCTGCTCACTCGTGTACTCGGGGGGGTATATTAAAAATTGGAAACTAGCTGTGGTGAAACAGGAATCAATAGGATCGGGCAATCAGAATGTCTAGAAAGAGAACAGTGATACAGGACATCTTAGAACAACACTTGTTGCCCCGAGTAATCAGTGATGATGATGATGGTGAAATTTCAACATTACAGGAGAATGAATTTGAACTATGTAAAGACAGCAAATAATAATAATAATAATAATACTAAGAACAATAATAAGAGTCATGGGAACCTCAAATACAAAGTCACTGAGGAAAGAGGTAGGGGGTAGGATAAGTAGTATAATGAATATTAAAGGAGTGAAAACTTGAATAAGGTTAGGGATGAGGTAGGAGACCTGGGGGGAGGTAGGAATGGGATGGAGAATGGGATGGAGAATGGGATGGAGAATGGGAACAGGAATGGGGGTAGGATAGGAATAGGACTGAGGATTGAGCTAGGGATATGGCAAAAAAACAGGAGGGGAATAGGGAAAGCAACTTGAAATCAGACTAGAAATGAAGGAAAAACTAGAAGTAAAAACAGAAATAGGTATAAGAAGGGGCAAGGGATAGGAAAGAGCAAGAGCTAAACAGTGAAGAGGGGTAGCTAGAGGGGTTAGCAGAAGAATAGGGAAGGAAGGGAATAGAACTTGAAGAAAAGGGGAAAGAAGAGGACAAGGGAAAATGAAGTGGGAAGTGGGTAGAGAAGAGGCAAAAGGGGGTAGATAAGGGGATGAAGAAAGAGGGTAGGTGAGGGGGGGTAGAGGTAGGTTAAGAGAACCTGAAGGAAGAAAGAAAGTGAACTAGATAAGAGTATTAGTAAAAGTAACTTGAAACTATTTATGCCAATCACATCACAGTGATAGTCAGTGAGCTGTCCTATATTACTAAGATATATGTCCACTATTGGCTTCCAACAGGTCAGATACCTGATTAGGCATGGACGTTATATGCTGAGCAATTTCTAGATGAGTGATGTTCTCTCATTTAGCAAAGATAGCAGCTTTTAGGTCAGGAACAGCAGTAGAGTGAGGAGAGCATCAGGAGATATAGTAATTTAAAAGCTACGGAATAGACTCAATTAGGCTCATATCTTGGGGGAAATTAAGTCAACAAAAAAGGATACTCACCAATGCTAAGGTCATCAAGTATTTGAAGAGTATAGTGTAAGTGGTGGGCAGGAGTATAGTCCTGTTGTAAGTAGATATACCCAGAGGTAGTTTCTCTAGCTTAGTCTAGAGTCTGCTATTAAGGATACAAGTAGAGGTATATAATATATTCAATATAGGCAGAACTATTAATACACCCTAGCTGTAAGTATTCTAAACTACAAGTAGCCCCTTTTGGTCATGGTAGATAGCTCCCCAAATTATAATTATAGTTTGTTGAGGAAAACTAAGAGCTATGCAATCCTCATAACACTCCTCTCCTGGTCTACATATAACCCAGGTAGTTCTACACATATAGCCTACCAAAAAGTTGCACTAATCAAACCAGATGATATCTCCTCAGTCATCTATGTATTAATTCTGAAAGCATTTACTGCAAGCTATATATTGATAGTATCTAGTACTCTCAAAGATCTATTTAAGTATGCCTTTCCTAAGTTGAATGCCAGCAAGTTTAGCAACTTGAGTATATAGAAGGTGACAGTTATGAGCACTTACTGTGATAGTTGCAATCAGGCACTACTAGATACCAGAGTTTATAGAGGTCTCCCTTCCTCTCTCAAGAGAGAGTTCTAGTTAGTAAGCACTATTACTATTATGAATGATATAATATAGAGAGTCTAGAGGAATATCAAAAGCCTCTTGCAACTATGGGTAGGTTCACTGTATATAAAGTCTTAATGTACAAATTATCTCCCTGAGTTCATGATTTATGGTATAGATTTGCATGGTAAGGATTGTACTATCAGCAAGAATTACCATAGTGGATAGAGGATTTTCTAGTATAGCTTCTAGTAATATGAGATTCTCAACTGGTATGAGATAGAATAAATGGAATCAAGAGAGCTTGATGGAACACACTATACTAGTAGGCTCCTAGCTGGGCTCTTTATTCTTCACTTCACTGCTTTCAAGTTATCATCATCATGCTTATATACAAGTACTAGATTCTTTCTAAGAAACTCTAATAAGCTCATTCTAGTCATATGTGCAAGACTCTTACTCTACTTCACATTATAGGTTTTATATTTGTATCTTTTCTCCTACTAGTTCATAGTAAGCTAATTCTTATTACTATTTTCTAAGTTTTCACAAGTTTTGGTTGCTAAGTTATTAGAGTAGTGATACCCCTCTTTCCAGCTTTTCATGACCTAAGTACATCATGTTACCATAATGATAGTAGGAATTCAGTAGATAACAGGAGAGGAGGTAGAAAAATTTTATAATATAAACAAAAAGCTCTGTTAACTTACTAGTAGTGCAGAAATAATGTAGCATTAAATAAAACAAAACAAAAATGATGATTGGTTTGACCAACCTCTTACCAAGTAATAAGAGTTGAGGGAACATATTTTTTACCTTTTCATAGTCTGAGAGTAAAACATGTGAGTATATAATTCCAGTTTTATATACTACCTGATATTGCCACTATTCCTGAATATGTTTTAGTATTCCACTTCAAGTACCATATAAACTCAAAAAAACTTGGTATGCAAAGGCAGGAGTATGTATGCATATGCAGTCAAGCATATCTGGATGGTAGGTAGAAACATATAATTATCTCTATTCCACAACAAAGAAATGATTTTATTTCTACACATCTTCTTTACCATAAACTTGAACAAAATCTATTATGCTATTATTATCATTATCCTCCTCAGGCTCCACTTCCTCAGTATCATAAATATTGGCAGCAGCTTCTGCATGTCCTTCAAGCCTCCAATCCCTAATTTCTATCTCATCAGCTGTAAACTCTTTGATTCTTAATTCAGAATCCTACAAGCCATCAATCAGTAGTATGAGTCTCACATTTTGGAATGAGTCCTGAATAAATTTTGTTCCTATATCAATTGCATAAATTGTGCCCAAGCCTTTCCAACATACCAGATGGTAGAAACTCTCTTATTACTAATAGACTACCAGTCTAGCCCATTTTGTTCCTTTACAATGATTCCCTGTTCAGTAAATTCTTGTAGGATATCCTTAAAGGGACAGTTAACTGAAATGTCTAGTAGCTGAATAAGACTGCCAGTGGTACAAACAGCTGCAATTATGGAGAGGGTTATATTATGTATTTTGAGCTTCTGTAAAACAGTAGGTGTTTCATAAAATTATGTTGCATCAATAGTAAATAAGGAAGATTTGCCTTGAAATGCAGGAATAAGTAAGTTGTCAATATAGGATAAAAAGAGGAGTTCATAGCTATAAACTATAGGATTGAACAGTATAGTGACTTGAAAATTATAGTGCCTTTTTTCATGATTAAGTCAGAGCTCAGTGCTGTGACAAATTATAACTTGTGGAATTCAATTAATACCATCAGCAAAGATGCATAGGATCAGTATTACCTAATATTTATCTTAGCTAGATCATGTCTCTTTAATATAGGTTGTTTTTATACCATTAGAATTATAGGTACAACCTGAGAGATATTCAAAAGGTAGTGGAATCTCATCAAGATTAGCAATATTACTAAGGAGAAGTTTGCTATAGGGATTTGGGTTTGATAATACTGAGTCTAGGAATGGGTTGGAACCTGGCTGAGAATTTCATCAATTAAACTAAATTCAATTGAAGATAAGTAACTAGTACTCCTCTAAGTCCTTTTGTGCTTTATGTATTACAAAGTTGAGACTTATACAATAATGTTGTAGAAAATTACAAAACCAGCTATTGGAGAAGTTAAATGTATTTGGCAGTGCTATTGGATAAACTTCTGAAAGGGTTTATACAGATGTTCTTCAGAATCAGCCTCATCTTATAACTCTTCCCTTTTCCCTCAACTACAAACTACTTTGTTTACTACCTGTTCAAGCTCTGGCCAATAACAAACCTCTACCAATTGCAAACTCCTTGCATCTACCTTGGTTGCTAGAATCTTGTTCTGATTCTGAACCCAGTCACTAATTATTGATTGAGGAATTTGGAATACATCTGCTACCTCATCTTGAGTTAGAGACCAGAAGCTCAGACTGTTGTCTGCATAGGGTACTTGGTCATGGTGGAGAAAAGATAACATTTCTAACTTTTTGGTCTGTAGATAGGTATGAATAGGACACCATATTTTTTCAAGCTGGAATAATGTTTCTGGCTGAAATTGGTTTTGGTTTTGGTCCCCAATGAGTTCTCCAATTAACATCATTGTTCGACAACCTCCTCAGGGCTCCTGGTGCCATTATGTTGTTGTTTTTGTCTACTGGAACTTGCATCTAGGTTCAATCATGATATGTTGTTATTTTGCTCTATATGCTACACTACTGCATGTCTTACATGCCGAAATCATCTTAGCTGAATACCGAGTTTTTACGGTACTCGTTCTTGCAGAACCTGAAAGTCTGGAAATCACACTTTCGCTTGGCATATTTGTCAAGAGATAATGCACACGAGTGAGCAGAACCTCGCTATTGGCGTGACTCTAGTGTTGTACATTCCTCAGAGTACGGGTTTATGCTGGGATCTTCGACCGCCGACGGTCGTTAGGCAACTGTACAGTACCGTCCAGAGGGGGGGTTGCGACACCATCGCCGGTGAAACGGCGTTTCCCAGTTGGCGAATTCAACGACCCAACTCTGCATACAAAGGTTTCCCGAGAATTCTATAATTAGGAAGAAGTCCTTTCCCCAACGTTTCGCTCCAAAAGCCCCACCCTCCTCGAAGCGCTAGAAACATAATTCGGGAATGGTTTCTTCAGGGAACTCCTGATATGGTCTAGATATTACTCTACTATCACTCTCTCGATGCCTTTTCGTGGTTCGTTTTCATTGGCTTGTTGGTGGCCGAGGACTATAGAAACATCAGTGCTCAGCTCCTCAGACTATTAGGTATTCTTCAGGCTTAATATTCCTGGACAAAAACATAATTTTGATTTAAAAATCATGTTCTGTGTAATCTCTAGCCTCCTTTCCTTTCTCCTGCGGTATATATATATATATATTTTTTACAAACTATGTGTTCTTAACACCTTACCAAAGATAAAAATGTAGGGGGTTTCGTAGTTTTCGTGGTTGCGTGAATGATCAACTTGGGCGTATTGCATTATGTTGTAGTACTTCTTGCCACCCTTAGTCCCTTACATGGCCCCCTCAAAATTTTCTCCTTTATCACAACCAAGCCTATTCAATGATTTTGAATACCAAGGCAAGGTAGGAAACGAACATCTGCGGTCGGCATGGGGGTTGCCTGTAAGTCCTGGCGTTTGTGACACGTAAATGGAAGGATGTAAAACTAGAGTGGAACAGAAGTCAAAGTAGAAGAGAAGAACGTCGTAAGAGTTAAGTTTATTAATCATATATTCAATCACTTGAATAGATAAGGAGATACATGACCCGCTATAGAATTTTCCACCCTTCCTGTGCGACGCAGCGCCCAAAGAACCAAAAAGCGTTCTTTCACAAGCATCCGGACGCGGTGGGTTAATTGTGAAGGCTGGAAGCTAGATGTATAGTGAAAGACCGGCGCCGGATGCGTCGACCGAATACGTTGTCCTTGAGACCGAATACCTTCCAGTAAAGCCGATCGCGGTGCTAGAAATAATACTCAACGTGCAACGCTCATGTCTAGCGAGTGATATATCATGACACCGGAAGGAAACACGACGGATGCCCCTACTTTTCGAGAATTGAATACACTGTCTTCCCTATAGCCCCCAAAACTGGTGCGGAGTGTAAGTAAATTGCTCGTTAAGCTGGGCCCTAGTTTTAGAACCAGCCCAGACGCAAACCCTTAGGAGGATGCGGGAAAATGGGTAGATTTCTGCATCAAAAATATGAATTCTGGGACAGACATAAAATCTGCAATCTAAGAATCCAAAGGTTAAAAGGGCTACACATGGTAGGCCATCAAACTCTTGTGACAAAACCTAGGGAACTAAGGGCCGTATGAAACTTTATATTGAATGTTTATTGACTTAGCAAGCCCTGGCCGAATGTTAGAGTAGGCGACGGTAGTATCGCAAAAGAAATCGAAGAGGCAAGGTGTAGATGGAGAGAGACGCCTGAGTTAGTCACAAGAGAATCCCCTAATGACCTAAGTTAATGCTCATCATCAGTTAAAGAACCAGATTTTGTGGCTGTAACGTGTGGTTGTAATGATGCTGAGAGAGATGAATTTTTGTGAAATAGGGTTCTGCTGGAAATGTGTGGCTTTGAGCATTCTAAAGGTAATTTTAGTATACATTTGTGCTTATGCGAGGTTTACCCGAGGAGGATGGTGCTGTGGGCCGGAGCTCGGAGTCATGAAATCACCATAGCTTCTGAAGACAGAGATTGTACCTCTAGTAATTGGGTGATCAATGCCGTGACATTGACCCAGCATACGTCGATCAATACTGGAAGTGGATCGATGTTTCAACATACGAGAATTCCATACAGTACGCCTTCCCAACAAAGAGCGATCGGAAGAAGGGATCAAAGAAGGAAGGAACAATAAACACTCCTCGCCCTCCTAAAATACCCCCCCTAATAACACCACTGCCTGGTATCAAGTACCCAAATCCCAATGAGGGAAAAAGCGAATCTGTTCCCACGCATTTTCGGCGTTCTCTCCGTCTTGGCACGCCCATGACTTATCAGAGAACTGTGACCCAGTCACTCACTCATCAACTCCTACAAGCCACCGTGGCCGAGCACTTCACCCAGACCACAGCTTACATAACCCAATAGTCCACTCACACTACACACAAGTCACCCAATATCGTACATTCCAGCGTGGCAGCGAAGTGGCGAACATTCTCCAATGTTTCGATGCTCTTTCCCTCTAGCGCACGTACATACGCCGGTCAGGAAGTAAGCGATGAGAGATACTGAAGAGGCACATGTTTCGTTTACCTATTCTCAATCTGCCCAGAGCGGTTAATGAGATTGCAGAAACAAAGAGAGGAAGAAGGCTGGAATAAAGTTCGCGCCGAGTGAAGTGGCAGTTTTGGGTGAGGGTTTGAAACTATTTTTGAGTGGGGGTTAAGCATGATAGGATCGTGGTGTGGAAAATCATTCTGCAGTAAATTATGAAAAGATGATACTGTAAGTGGGGTCTCCTTTAGGGATTTGCTTTTTATCTTGTACATAGAGTATTTACTTTCTTCAGCCCAACGTATTCTGAAAGAAAGTTTGCGGGATTTTGGTTGTACAAGAACGGCACAGTACGATACACAAGACTTTATGTAGTACTCGTAGAGTGCAGTACAGCATTGTGCGAGACTAAGCCCCCGTCACCGACACCCCAGCACAATATTCAGAGTGACTCCTGCACCCGGACGTACCGTACTGATGGCCAAGACCACCTGAGCAATACCAGTGCTACTTGTGCCATGCAAAAGTTACGCGAAAACAAGGGGGGGTGGAATAGTTAACGAAAAAGTATACTGTAGAAGGAAGAGGGGATTGGAGCCTCTTTTGCTCTACGAACACAGGCCTCTTGATATGTCTCATACCCCCTGCTACTAACTATTCTACCCCCCTTGTTTTCGGGTAACAAGTACATTCGTTAAAGAAAGAAATTGGACCATCTGAAGATCCTATTCATCGACAAATAACTTAATGCGAAATTCCAAGAAAAATATTTAGTCATTCTTCATGATGTAACCTAAGAGTTCCTTGCAATTGTAAAAACAGTTCGTATTCTGCGTGACTAGGATCAGTCCTGCAAGCGTATTTCTCATCACATCTCAGCCGAGTAGTCGATTTAAGCTCCGCCAAAGCAAATCCCTGCCCATTTAAACGAACAGGAATTCAATCTAGATAAGATCCCCGACGGGAACCCGAGAAAAGCAAGAAAATCTCCCTCCCAGTCAATTAATGTGGAGTCACAACAAATGTTCCTTCCCATACTTTTGCCTAAACCCACCCACAAGAGTCACAGCTCACTCTTCTGCCATTGCCATCGCCTCGAATACGGTAGTCAAGTGTACCGTACGACACGATCAATCAGAACAGTGTCACGGAGGCTGTACCATAACCTTGGCATGCGTGCAGGATGAAGGAAAAAAGAAAATTCCCTGGCGTCACGAGGTTGTACAGTAAAGCACAGCCCCTCAAATAATAGATCAAGAATTTGGAATTGTATCAAACGGGTTCAATGAAGAGTTTTATGCAAAGTAGTTTCTCGGTGTATAGATTATTATCAACTAACAATGTTTCCATCGCAACTTAAAGTCGTAGCATAGTAGTACTAGTACAGTAGTACATTCCATTCCCATCCCATCAACATACAGCGCCCAACCAAAAATAACCCGCGAAAAATATGATGCGGGTTATACGAGACAAAAAAAAAAAGCACCAATTCAAGCCAATTCAGCCTTAACCACAATCGTCTATCTCCCCGCGTTTAGACCAGGAACGCGATCGCGGCGGCGCCAACAGCGCCGACAGTGGCGAGTTGCCCGACGCGATTTGGTAGGCTGAAGCTTGAGGCACCAGATGCTGGGTATATTGTTAGCACCTACCGGTATTGGGATAAGGGTTCTACAGAAATAGAATTTACCTTCTGCATCCGAGCCGCCCTTAGACTTGTGCTTCTTGGGCATGCGGACGGCAAGATCAGGCTGTCCACCGGATGGCGTGCGGCGCTCGATGGCAGACGCGACAATAGGTGTAGCCATGAAAGCAATGATGGCAACGAGGAAAGAGATGAAGATGGCAGTTCTCATTTTGATAAATTGATTGATTAATTGATTGGTAGTGAAACTCGTGAAAAAGATATGTGAAGAGGATTCGTGAGTTTGTATTGTAAAGTAGTAGACTTTCGGAGGGATGATGATTTTCTTTTGAGAATGATTACTTGAGTGAGTGGTTGAGAATATGAAAGCTTGAGGGGTGGCAGTGGTAGATATTTAAGCTTTTCCATTTTTAACCTTTTTTTTTTTTTTAATACAACAAAGGCCCAACCCTTACACGCCCATCATACTCTCTGCATGCGCCCCCGTGGAATGTGACCTACCATATAAACTCGAAAAACTCGCTATGCAGCCAAACTCCTCATGCATAGGCTGGGGTGCAGATCACCTGCATAGCCTACTATTTTGGAGAGCAGGACTCAGGGTACGCCCACACACAGCCTGGTCTCCTGAATACGCTGTGAGGGTTGCTTCTCGGAACGGGACTCATTACCACTTGTTGTCATTGCTGCTTCTCTTGGGCATTAGTGCGGGGCTCAAATGCACATTATCCCTGCCCGTGCATTGGGAGTTTTTCGAGTTTATACGGTACAGCCGCATTCGCAAAGTTCTCGTATGATACCCTGGTTGGTACCAATACCTGGCTTGGCTATAGCAGATGTACTTGTATTATGATGTAGTGTAACATCGACCCCATACTGAAGATCAGCTATGGATGGCAATGCAGGAGGAATGGGAGGCAATTGACCAAATCACTCTTGATAGACTTGTAGATAGTATGCCTGACCGGGTGACAGCTGTGATTTCAGCGAATGGTGAACATACTAAATGGTAGATAATTTAATTCTTTATATCATACTCGTTGATGTTTTGTTACATAATAATACATCTATTATTGCCAAGCCAGGTATTGGTACCAACCAGGGTATCATACGAGAACTTTGTGAATGCGGCTGGACAGGTAAGATGTAACTTGAAAGAAAAAAATAAGTCTTTCACTTTTCCATGACGGGGGGTGTTCAGCGACAACAATCCTGGCCGTCAAGTGCCCGAGGTGCGCCCTTGTATCTACTTGCGCATTCCAAAAGTACCGGTAACATACCGTAAAAACCGGAATAATTGGACCTCGCGCTAGACGTCCAGAATTCCCTTCTTCGGTTTACAGAGAGAAAAACACAGCCAAAAAAACTCTCTTTCGGCCCTCAACAGAGACAAATAAAAAGAACAGTAGGTACGGCCGACCTTACTAGGAGCGGCAACTCCAACATCCTAGCGTGAGGTACAATTATTCCAGTTTTCTACGGTATGGGAGGGGGCAACCAACAGAGGGGGACGGTGAACAATGCACCAAAAATTGGGTGGCAAGCGTCGAATTTGATAGGGCTGTTCGTTGTCCCCTGTTAGTTGTCCCCTCTGCCATGCTATCCGGATAAGGAATTTCGCGCTCGGTGCAAATGAAACTGTGCCAAGACCGTCAAGCGCCAAGCCCCGTTTCCGGATACTTTTGGAATGGGCAAGTATCCCTCCGAGTTAAAGGTGTTCCCATTCCCCGGCAGAGCCCACGTTCTCCATAACGTAAAATGATACAGAACAGTTACCCTATGAGACTTCAAACACATACCGGTATCCCATGAGAAATAGTAAAGAAAAGGAAAAAGAAAAAAAAACCGTTATCGTCACATGGTCTCACATCGACCATTCACTCATTCACCAACTCTCTCCAGTCTTCTAAACATGTGTGATGCTATTCACCATCTCCTATAGCCAGCCAGGGCTGAGAAAATGAAAAGCCATTCCTTGACTTCTGTATCGATTTCTAACTCGCTTATTTGCTTGACCCGCACCATAACAATACCGGTATTATCATACCATTAGCCAATTCGAACCAGCTGAACCTGCGGCGAGTGGGGGGATACTGGACAAGTCCTGCCTAATTGGGATTCAGCCCTGTGCTTATCTGAACCTAGCAGCAGCACCGGTAGCACTGCACGACCCACTCGCACGGATACTCAAAAATTGATTTGAAATAGTCTACCGGTACGATCTTGGTTTCAAGGTCCTTTGTCTTTCTGTTTTTGTCTTGCTTACTGCGGTGGCCGAGGGCTGATGTTTTTGGATGCATAATCATCAGTTTCCAGAATCGTCATGGCTTCTCAGCTAAAGGAAGGGGTAATCATGTACTACAGAATTCCTAAAGAATGTGGGCCATGAGGGGGTTCAACGAACAAGCCATACAAAATCAGCATTCGCCAAGACATTCTACATGGCTTGTTCGTTGAACCCCCTCACGGTCTAAACTTTACGATACTACTAGCCTACGCTAGTAGGCTAGGGTAGAGTTATTAGAGGGTTTGCGCATGGGGACCTAGGTGGCAGTTAGCAGAAAACAGACCTAGGTGTGAAAATAAGTTTGCGCAACAGGTCTAGGTTGCTTGTCGGCCGGGTGACAGGAGAATCCATCACACAGAGTATCTAAATTAAAAGGAATATATTATGAAATGGGGCATAAAACAACATACTATCAACATCACCCAACTATAATCCAACTATAATGCTTGCATCACATTTTTTACACTGGAAAAAGGTGCGACGCGTTGGAGCCTTGCTGAAACTGCGAACTGCAGTCACTTGAGATAACAGTCGAAAGCAAGGAGTATTAAGAGAGCAGGGGTGGATGGACTTGGATTTGCTTGAAGAAGAGGAGTGGCGAAATATGTTTCGGTAGGTATCATATTTATTAATAAAAATATTATGAATATAGGTTAAGTACTTACAAGTAAAGATTCACAAGAACAGAAATAGAAGAATTAGTTATTGCCTTACAGCTTCCGGCAATAATTAGGGCCGATAATCATATCATAGAGGATTCTCGAACGGGGCTATGTATGTTACTTGCTCGCCTAGCATACCCCAATCGCCTCAGCAATCTTGCAATGAAGTTTGGCTGGTCAATTGAACACATATCTCGTATCAGTACCACAATTCAGTCATTCCTCCATTCCAAATGGAAACATCTTTTGGAGTGGGATGTGATACGATTGACTCCTGAAAAGCTAGCCCAATATACCCACGCTATTGAAAGAAAAGGCACACCAATTGGAACTGTATGGGGCTTTATTGACAGAACTATTCATGCCATTGCTCAGCCCTCCCACCGGCAATGAACTTGCTATAACAGTTGGAAGTGGAAGCATTGCTTAAAATACCATGCCATTGTTACCCCAGATGGCCTGATCAGTCATCTCTTTAGTCCTGTTGATGGGCGAAGAAACAATTCTTTCTTGTGGTAAGAATCAAATCTTTCAACAATTCTACAACAGCATGCTTATGCTCCAGATAGTACACCACTGCAGGTCTATGGCGATCTAGCTTATAGCATCAACCAATTTCTCCTATCCCCATACCAAGGTGCTCGTATAATACCAGACCAATGATATTGGAATCATACTATGTCCCGGGTCCGAATAGTTGCCAAATGGGCATTTAAGGAGATGGTAAACACTTTTGGCTTTCTAGATTATGTCAAAAATCAGAAGCATTTGTTACAGCCTGTTGGGGTACAGTTTAGGGTAGCTGTGCTGTTACATAATGCTCATGTATGTCTTCATCAGCCTCAGATTACACAGTATTTTGACATTGGAAGAGAGGGTAGTGTGGATCCGGATGAGGAGGAATTGATTGAGGAGGAACTTCTTGAACCACCAGCTTTGTTGGAATATTTTCATGGTTAATACAAACTAATTATAAATCATGATTTAAAAGTGAAAATCAAATTAATACACTAGAAAATGTTCAGCAATTGCAGTATGGTGAAATACTCAGTATTCTAGACCATCAAGCAACCCTACATGGATGGCAGGTATTATATGTAGGAGAGTAGAGGGGACAGGACTGGGAGACACCATACTGTATACGACTAAATATCTCGTGGACTATCGAGCTTTGGCAGGCCTACAGGTCCAACATACAGTCAAACTTCGCTGTCCCAGAACTCGATAATACAGATACCTTGCTGTCCCATATGAAATGCTGTGAATTCAGAATTTTCTTACAGCAAAACTTGACCCATTATCCCAGATTATGAGATTATGTGTTGAACCAGACAGATTCTTTAGATTTTGGTCATCCAGGATAGCGAGGTACGACTGTACTATACATTTATTAGTACAGCATATAAGACCCCTATTGTCCCCGATTGTCCTCTACACTCTCCAGTGGTTCCACACAGTCCCGGTAGTCCCCTCCTGTCTCCTGTATTCCATAATAATCTCCAACAGTGACCAGCAGCCCCCAGTAATCTCCAGCAGTCTCCAGCCATCAATTTGTCTTCCCTTACAGGTCTTGCCAGGGCCTGGGATGGTTGAGCCTAGGATGGTTGAAAATACCAGACATAAGAGATTAGAATTATTTTTAGTTATTGGAGATTGTAGATATGAGTTGTCATATTTTATATTCTCCACTGTTTAGTGGGTTTTTGACAACTGTGATTTCACTTCCACTACATAGATATTTAATGCTTTACTTGAGTTTCTTCATATATAATTATTAAATTTGATGATCTTTCTTCAATGCTTCTAAGATCAAAATTAACTCATCCTTCCGTGCCTCACATTCCAAAAATGCATCATGAGAGTGACGCTCACTCTCTTCTCGAATCTCATCTGTAACTTAAGCCCTAAAATAGCATGCATGAGGTCTTGATGCTTCTCCTCCTGCTTTCATTCAATCTCCCTCAATTCCTCCTCATCTCTTTGCAATCCTTCCCTAAACTCTAGTAAAACCTTATCGACATTAACAGCAGAGCTATTTTTTTTTTTTTTTTGCTTGAGTTGCAGTCCCTCTTCCTCCCAGACTACTCTCCTCCTCATCCTCCTCCCATTGTCGAACTAGTCCTCTCAGGGAATCCTCACGCACCCTCCTTCCATCCATCTCCAGCTGTTCTACCTTCTGCTGAGCAATCTTTCGTGTCTCAGGATCAGTACTGCACTGATCCCACCGGGTAGCGAGCTCTATCATATTGAGTTCAAACTCTCCGAATTCCTCGTTGGTCCCGGTTTTTCATAGGGAGGCAATTTCTGACTTCTGTTCTCTCTTATTAGTATTGATATTCAATTTACTGGTTATTGCGAACCAATATAGATATTACAAACCTGGCATGGTTTGTAATGGTTTCATATGACATACAATTATATGTCATAAGTATTTCATTTGTTAAAGGTTTTCGCACATGACTCGATTGAGTCATATGATATTATGTTTCGCACTATGACTCACATACAAGTCATAGGGTTTTATATGATTCACAATTGTGAGTCATAGTTGTTTATGTTTGAATTTGATTGATATGTTGAGCGTTGACTCATAGGTGCGCCTATGAGTCATGAGGATTAAGAGGCATGACTTTGTTTATATAAGTCATGAGGTTTCGCACATGACCCCTTTAAGGTCATGGGACTTTCGCGCATGACCAAGTATGGTCATGAGGTTATATGTTACGCAAGTGCATGAGTCACAGTTGTGACTCATTTGATTTGTAAGCGGGTTGCTAGAAGAACTATATAAGGAGGTCAATAGGACCTGACAGTTAGTTCTTCATGCAACCACCTAAGTTATTTCCTATCTTATAAGTTATCAATAAAACACCCTTACGCTCTTTACTACAAAGACCAACGATCACGAAGAAGAACAGAATCAATACTAGTTAGCACTATAAGGACTTAGTATTAACAACGGTCAATATCTAAGACGTAGTGTAAGATAACAAGTATTGAGAATTCTCGAAGGAAAGAGAATACAACAAGAGATAGGGGAGTATTATCTCTAAGACAAAACTAACGATAGGCTCGTTGCCTGTTGCGAGATATAAGAAAGGAGAGATCTTATAGCCGATCGTAACAATAGACTACTAACTTACCTTATAGGGTTCAATTAATCTTTTTATCCTTTGCCAGCAGGACTCACCACTACAAGTTATAGGTTGAGGTTCCAAGTTTTGTAAAACTGTGGAAACCTCTCCCCATTTTGCAGTGGTTTTCCCTCTTTCACAATTTATTGGATTGGTAGCAAGTACTTGTCAGACAAGGGCTCGATCCATCCAGTCAGCCCATTTCAGTGCTTTCCCTTGTCTCGCATTATTGTTTGGTCACTCGTTAGGGATAGTTGAAGCCATTTGGGTGCTCAAAGTGCTACTCTCTGCATGTGTTGGAAGAATCTCAACAGAACCGATAGTGGTATTGGATAACATTTTTTATTGAAATTGTGGAAAGAGGATTTTTTTTTTAGTGTTCACGGTTTGCTTGACGTCATGCATGAATCAAAGTTCTCCAGGCCTCAAAAACCCAATTTTACACTTCTCCCAGGTCTTGCCACCCACCTGGGTCTCCAAGACTTTTAGGTTAACACAAAATAACCTGTTTTCCTACCACCTAGGTCTCCTTGCGCAAACCCTCTATTTCAACTTGGCACTGATTAAGGCAGTCTGTTAAGTTACGATAGCGAGGTTCTGCTCACTCGTGTGCATTATCTTTGCCAAGAGAATGCGTGATTTCCAGACCTTCAGGTTCTGCGGGGACGGGTGGGCTCGTGTAGGGGGCTATGTCGGGAGGGGGGTATGTCGGGAGGGCGGGTACGCAGAGGGTGTATTCCAAGTACCAGACCAAACGTCATACTGAGTTAGCCCACAAAACCCAAAATTTATTTCTTAGTACTCGATCGTACGCCATCTGCGTACTCAGTATCCCGACATACCCCCCGAACCGACATAGCCCGCATGTTTTACTCTAAGACTACGCAAAGATAAAAATATAGTGGCTGGACTCCTATTACTTGGCAAAGGGTTGGTGAGGCCAATCATCGTTTTTGTTTTGTTTCATTTAATGCTACACAAGTACCAGCCCGAAAATTAATGAACAGTTATTTTGGGTTAACCAGCAAAATAATCCCTGTCTTGTGCAAAAACCTTAGCCTGTGCCTTGTACATTATCCCTGAACAACGGTAAGTTAACAGAGCTTTAAGCATAGATTAAAAAGATTTCCCTATCTCCTCCCTTGTTCCCTGCCGAATCCCTACCATCACAATGGCACATGATGTGAGCAGAACCTCGCTGATGAGATGGATGATCCCGTTCCGAATTCTCTCTGGCCGGAGGTGTGCTGGTGTGGTGTGATTGGTGAAAAAAAATCAGAATACAAGGGCAGACATAGTGTACTCCCGAAAAAACCGAAATAATTGAGAATCACGCTAAGACGTCCAGAATTTCCCCCGTCGGATTAAGAGGAGAAAACACAGCGAAAAGATTACCTTTTAGCCCTCAGCCGAGACAAATAAAAAGGAAAAAACAACAGAGCTTGTCAGGAGAGGCAAATCCAACGTCCTAGCGAGATTCTCAATTATTTCGGTTTTTACGGTAGTACTCGGGGCAGGGACAAAATCCGTGAACACCGAGGTAGTGATTGGCAACAAGCTCAATAACCAAGTGTTCGAGCTTAGCCAGTTAGCAGGTTAGAAAATCAAAATTTACCAATTATCATCTCACGGAATTTCTTCTCTTTTAACATATATACCCCTACATGTGCATATGACCTATGAACTTCATTTCCACCCCTCCAAAATCTTGTTCACGGACTAACCTTGGTACCCGAGTACCATCAGTCGCACTGTACGGAGTACGGTGGCCAGCGAGGTGTTCGAGATCAATGTGTTTTAGACGTGGGATTGAATCATAGGTGCCTTGAAGAGTGCCTTTCCTCACTAATTGTTGTTAACAATCACGGGTGCTGGATGATTGTGAGAGTGTTGGGAGGCTAGTGCATTAGTTCGGAGTATGGCAGATGGATAGGGAACATGATAGTTTGTTATAGTTGTTCATTGATTTACGGAGGTTGTTCTTTAGACATGTTCTTTCCTTTGTTATCACGGGAGTGTGCGGAGGAATGGAGACATGCGTGGAGACACAGAGATAGGTGTGGTGGTTAATGGAAGGATCAGATTACATTAGTTATGTTTTACTTATACACCTGTCTTTACCATTAGTTTAGTTTAGGAGGACTGGAGTGAGTTACAGAGTTGACGAACGAAGTTGTTTACCTTACCACCCAGTTCCTAGCGAATTCTCTTATTCTACTGTGCACCGCTGCGCGATCATATTCCACATATATTACCCCTTGTAATAACTGTGCAGTCTAAGTGACGATACCATCCGTTAAGAGCCTGAGTGTCTAATCAAATTTCTCGCTTGATGATTTAATTGTCAACAAGTAATAAGTTACATACTGTACAGGAGCCCCAGCTTCGTCTAATTTACGAGGAAAAAAAGGATGAATTGTCTAACCACCTAAAAATCATTCACTGCCAAATTTCTTCTTGATACGATATTACCATAGAACTCTGGCCTTGACTGATATTAGAGTATGTGTAATGATACAGCAGTCGAGTAATTTCAAAACTAAAAATGTGCTACCCACAACCACAGTACAAGTGCTAGGGGATATGTTTTCGGACAAGACAGGGATTTTTTTGCATTTAATAATTCCTGTCTTGTACGAAAACATATCCCGTAGTACTTGTACTGTACACTCCAGTCCAAAAAGTTCTCAAACACTCCTAGGTACTGTGGCAGTGCATTGGCAATGCACAAGGTGCTAGAACAGCCGCAAAACTAACTATAGTAGTCAGGACTTAAGTTGTCTGATCAAGTTAGATTGACTTGTGTGATGTACTAGCTTGTACTTAGTAACCCTAACTTTCAAACTGATTTAACTACGTACCAGATTTATAAATTCTGCTTTATAATATGGTATAATTACACCTTTAAATCAAATAAAATCTTCCAGTTTTAGTGCAAGATACGACTCGGAGAGGAACTGAGAAATTATTATGATGATAGATTATAGAATAGGTATTTGATAGATTGTACCAGAGACAGACATGCCAGTTGGTACAGTCTATGGCATTATTAAGTAATATTGTCTTTAGTTGACATAAATGAGGCACTTTATTGTAACAAACTAACTGGAAGGAGTTCAAGGTAGGGAGTACTTGCACAAGGGGGAAAATATTAGAACAAGCAGGAGTGGTCAAATGCTGGTGTAGAGAATATAAAGATTTTCTTTTTATAGCTGATATAACGTAGAAATATTGGAATTGATCTATTAAGGGATAGCATCCTACATTTTTAGTTTAGTACAATATCTTTTATTACCTCTTTCATGGTATACAAACAAACCTCTTCAATTTCTATGTATCCTAATACTTCACCCTTGTCCCTAATGCAAGCTAAAGATTATGGTTTCATGTGACTCATGATTGTGAGTCAAAAGATAGAAGGTATTATATAAGTTAATTATTTATATATGTCTTACAATTGTAAGGCAGAATTTGTATTTTATATATTAACTCATTTTGAGCCTTAAAGTTTTGCATATTAGTCATAATTATAAGTCATTATTATTAATTATTATTATTGAGTTTGTGATTTTATTGAGTTATATGATATTATGAATTTCATTAGCAAAAAAACCTTTTACTTCATAATACATTATATATGTTCTATCTCTCCAGTTAAGTAAATTACTTTGTAAAGAGTATATGCTCTTGATAAAGTAAGCAACTTTCTGAGTGAGATATATTATAGAATAAGTACATGTATCTATGTAATGACCCACGAGAGAGTATCTTACAGGAGATTATTCTTACACCCAGACTGGAGACCATGAGGTTAATGGGTAAGGATAGTTGGGTTCACTACAGTGGACACATAATACCATAAGGTCATAGTAGTATTAGAGGTAAAGCTGGCAAGGAGGACTTGGGAAAAGCTCATGTAATAATGTCCAAGTTACCCTGACATGAGGTCCAAGTTACCCTGACATAAGGTCTGAGTTACCCTACATAAGGTACAAAGGTAATTACTTGAGGTAGGAGACATAGCTGTATGGGTTAGACACCCTAGGGTCCATTGGGAGACCATAGGAAGAGCTACAGGGCTCTGAATACTACAAGATTTTACAGAGTTGTTCCCAACACCCCCCTGTAGCCCCTATGTAAGGACTATATATTATGGGCTTACAGTTATTGAGTTGCTCCCTTCCTCACAAAAGGAATCAAGTGGAGATGTTTATGCAATACTGTATAGGTTGTCACTGTCCATTTGACTGAATGCTATCCATAGGATATATGAGCTAGCAATAGGTATGCTCCAGAAGGAGAGCTATCTTCTAGTACCAGATATATGCAAAGTGAACAAGAACTGAAGGAGTTACTAAGGTAACACCTAAGGGGTAGTCTAAAGCCTCCTGGGTAGTTCCAGGGTGACCTGGAAGATGTCAAGGCATCTCTGGGCAGGCAAAATACATAGAGGCACAACTTGTACCCAATCATTCTAAGATTATTGAAGTTATTAGAGAACTCTAAAAGCATGATTCTTATCATGGTAGTGGTACTTTTGAGGAGCTGGCTGTGGGTAGCACCCACTAAATCAATCTCCAAGGTACCCCATTGGGGGAGCTAAGTAGACTTTCCTATCAAGTGAAGACTTGGTTAGAATGAAGTAAAAGGTTCAGCTCAATCATGATAGCTATGTCTACTAAATCTTACATAGATGAAATGCATATAGGTATGAGAGTTTATTAGTTGTATGTCTTCTCAGTTCAAGTTACATGATAGTTCGCCACTAGTATGTGAACAATATGAAGAGTTTTTTCTCCTGCAGTCTTATTAGAGATGCAGCACTTAAAACACTTCATGTCAGAAGAAGATTTAGCCAGAGTGGACTAGTATCTGTGAAGGGAGATTACCCTTAGTGGTCTGTATTGGTCAACCCATGGGAGATAGATGTGCTCATGAGTAGTTAGAGTAGTGATAGGTTGGAACTTGCAGTATATAATATTCCACTTAAACTATATGTAAGTTCTACTCTACTCTGACAATCAACTACCTCTCAAGAAACTTACTGAGTAAAGCTATGGCTTAACAATATTAAGTTTTAGGGTTTAGGGTTTTGATTCTTCTTATGCTACTGTTAATTATCACTTTTGATCCTTGAGTCACTTCAGTGTGGTCATGAACCAAGGATCCATCTTCCTTAGGGTGCCCCCATTACAATCTGTCATCTCTCTTGCAAAGTATAAACTCTAGGTCAAGTTATTTCAAGAAGCAATAAGGCAGCAAGAATTATCATATTCTATTTGGATGGTAAATAAAGTATAAGCTTTATGCATATTGGATCTTTGCAGTTTTTTATATATTAATTCATTATCTACTTATATAGTCTGAGTAGTTGTGTAATAGGTACAGGTAATGTAATTTACCATGAAACTAATTGGCACAGGGATTCCAATCACTGCCAAGATAGTGTTAAGATGTAACCTCACTTATTGTAAAGTAGAGTAGTAAGGTTGTGAGTAGAGAAAATTAACATAATCAATACATCATAATGTCACTCATGAAGGAAAGGAAGTATGACAAAAAAGAAGCCAATTTCCAAGATGCTATTAAGCACTATAAACACTCTGAGAAATCATATATTTGTGCAACAGCAGAGATGTTTGTAATTCTATTCTCTACTATACAAAATCAACTTTCTGGAACTGAAACTCAAGTGTAAGGTCATGTTAAGTTGCTGGTCTTAACAGAGTATGAGGAGAGAGCAATTACTTGGTGATGTGAAAGATTGGATGAATGGGCCCACCTACTATAGATCAGCAATAGTGAAGTTGATGGTACAAGGATTGCTGTAGAGAAGGATGAAGGAGCTGACCTTGGGCAAAAACTAGTTAACAAGATTCCTCAACCACCATCTAGTTTTAGCATCCCACTTGGGTACTTGCCTAGACCACCAGTATATATTAGCCAGCTGTCCTGATATCATATGTGATGTTTTTAAGAAGGTATTTCACCTCCTATTGAGGAATTTTGTATTTATAATCAAAATACTATTGCAATGTATATAGTTAATATAAATTTAGTTCAATTATCTAGGAAAATTCTATAATATACAAGCCTCCAATATGTATAATATAGATGAGCAGGGTTTCATGATGGGAAAGGCATTACAATGTAAGGTAATTTGTAAGTGATGGCATCAGACCCTACAAATGATCCATGATGGTTCCCAGGAATAGATTATAGTACTAGAGACAATTAGTGGAGATGGGCAGGTATTACAGGCTTTTATTATTAATAAAGGTACTACCCACTATATGGGCTAGTATGCAAAACTTTAGAAAAAAGATTTAGCAATATTTGTGGTGTCAAATAAAGGCTAGAGTAACAAGAAGCTGGGTTTAAGGTGGCTTAAGAAGGTAGATGATAGTGGAATGAAGGAAAGGTAAGTTTATGTAAGGGTCTGTTTGGTAAAAATGAGACCATTGTATTGGGCAACAGTTTCTACTATGAGAATGGCATTCAATTGATTTTGAAATAGAAGGAAAAGAGTCATTTATATGAGGGAACAGAATAGAATTATTGTATTCAAATAGGTACTAAGAACTTCTTTATTAAGCAGTCTGAGATTATCAACTAACATTATACGGAAAATTAGAGCACAGGAAAATCACTGTTTACTTTTGATTGATGGGCATACTTCTCATTTTAACTGGAAATTTATCAATTTTTGTCTTAACAACAAAATTCTCCCACTCTGCCTCCCTGCACATTCAACTCACCTACTTCAACCACTAGATGTGAGACCATTTGGCTCATTGTAGAGGTATTACAGTAATGGCCTTGATGTCTTTATACAGAAGGGTCACACAGGACTTAATAAGGGGGAATTTCTTCTATTAGTATTTTTTTTTTTCTTCACTTTAATTTATTTTCTTCACTTTATATTCCTAGGCCTAAACTACACTTACACAAGAGACTAATATCATGCAAGAATCTTAATCCCTGCCTGTGAGGTTACATTTACCTCAAAAAATATAACAAATACATGGAAGGTTTACAGAATTATCTCATTCAACCAATGCCAGGTCCTTTCAGCTGAAACCCGGAATGAGGATGGTACACTCTGATCACAGTCCACTATCTCAACCCACAATACAGTCCCTACAACCTGGTAAGATGTCAGCTGAACCACTAGAACTGCTATTGGTGATGTGATCTAATCCTAGTTTACAGAAATTAAAAGCTCTCCTTAGTCAACTATCAGATAGCTTCCAGCAGGCAATTGCAGATAAAGCTTTAGCTGAAAAAAATCATCAGCAATACAGAATTCTTGTTGCTGGAGATAGGAAAATTAAAACATCAGATAGGAGAAAGCTTACTGAGGTAATAGTAGTTACTACTGAATTTGTTTTAGAGTTCCAGGAGAAAAGAGAAGCTTTGGATGCAGCAAAAGCATCTAAGAAAGCAAAATAGCTTTCAAAGGTTTTAGATTCACTTTCTGGATCTACTGGAAGTAGTGTGCCAGGGAGAGGTAGTAGCAGAAAAGGAAGGGAAAAGGTAAAGGAGGCTAATAAGGATGATGACAAAATAGGTTTGGGGAAGGGGAAAAGAAAAAAAACTGTTTGTACAATAAAAGTTGTAGCTATACAAACAATCACAAGTGATGGGGAAGAGGGGGATATATGGAGGAAAATATCAGTGGTCAGGATGGCATGTATAAATCAGATTGGGTGGAAAGTGATGATGATGGTTTTGAGGATCCAGGAGAGGTCTTGGATGATATTTGGGGGGAAATGGTACTGTAGATATGCCTAGTAAGGTCTCCAGGCAACTCCTCAGACCTCAAAAGTAAGACATTTATTGCATGATAATGGTGACTGGAATCCCTGTGATGATTGATTTCACAGTAAATTACATTACTCAATATATTATCTTTATTTTATGTTATCATTTAATATGATGGTTTATTTTATATTTGGTTTCAAGATGTATCATTTGATAGAGGTTCAACAATCATACGCAGTAGTTGTTAACAGATTGGAGTTTTATTGGATGTTATTGTTTTTATTTATTATTATTTGTATTTGTTATGTCCTCATTGTCCTCCCCTAAACTAGTTAACAGCTAAAGGTCTACTTATATAGTGGGAACTTCTACATCTCTAACCCTGTATATCTATCATGCTCTAGTACTAAATACAAGTACTATATCCCATATCTACACTTCTATGCTCCCTCATATGTGTGCTAATTACTCCCTTATGTGTGTGACAATTACTCCTACATATATGCACCAATCACTATCTAAATGCTATCTCTACTCTAATGTTCTACTTGTAGGATTATCATACCATCATTGTTTGATACAATCTTCATTTTACTTGATCATTTAATATGATAGTTTGTTTTGTGTTTGGGTTCAGGATGTATTGTTTGATACTATCTTTATTTTACTTGATCGTTTGATAGGATAGTTTGTTTTGTATTTGGTTTCAACATGTATTGTTTGATACTATTTTTGTTTATGTTATTATTTGATATGAGATTTGTTTTGTGTTTGGTTTCAAGATGTATCATTTGATACTATCTTTATTTATTATTATTTAATATAATATTTGTTTGTATTTGGTTTCAAGATATATCATTTGATACTATCTTTATTTTATGTTATTATTTGATATAATATTTGTTTTGTATTTGGTTTCAAGATATATTATTTGATAATACTGTAAAAACTTGAATAATTAGATGGTATGCTAAATGGTTAAAATAGAGTATGTTTTGCCAAGAGATCTACATGTACATCAGTCAATATGGGTTTCATAAATTCTTGGCAACTATTTATAATAGAAATTTACTTCTTTCTCCCCTTCCTTACCTTGATCCTCTACACCTAAGTTATCAAAATCTTCTCCACTAAGTCCCTCTGCCCCCTATTCCTTTAAGTTCTCTACTAAAATGTGATTCTCTAACCCTTTAATAGATAGTTCATGATCCTTACTTGCATCAATCAGGAGTGAGAGGTCAACTGCTCTGAATGAGTGACAAATAACCTCTACATGGTGGGTTGAAAATTCTTTCCATGCCTCAGGCTCACTCACTATTCAAGTCACTGCCACTTGCCAATGCCCCACCATACTACATATGAGTGCCCCCTCTTCTCCTAAGATCTTTTCCTCCTTGTACTCAATCTCACCCAAGTGCTAATCTATTGCTTCCTTTACTTTAGGTAGCATCTAACTAAGCTTTTCTCCTTTTCCTATTATTATTGGAAAAAACTGGAATAATTGGTCCTTGCACTAGATGTCCAGAATTCCCCTTCTTCAGTTGAAGGTGAGAAAAATACAGCAAAAAACTCTCTTTCACCTCTCAACTGAGACAAATAAGAAAGAAAAATATGATCAACTTTACTATGAGTGGCAACTCCAACATTCTAATGTGATGTTCAATTATTCCAGTTTTGATAGTATTCAATTTACTAACCTTTACCAGGTCCTTGAATAGACAATTATTGGATACATCTATGGTTTGCACTAGACCAGTATATCCCCCTGGTATCATACTTATAGTAGTATCATAGGTGCCAAAGGTATCAAGAACCTCTTCTGTTCTGTGACTAGTGAAGAGGTCTAATGTAAGTAAGTTAGTCTGACCTTGTAATACAGGTACTAATTGCTCATCAAGCTACTCGAGCATATTACTCAAGTTAGCATACACAGTTGGGCTGAATTTTACAACCACTCAATCATCATATTTTTCTTGCTCAGTCATGATTGTTGGCCTAATACCTTTTCCTCAGAAAAAGAGTGATAGCTTGACCTGGGGAACTCTATCAGCAAAGACGGTAAGTTGAATAGTTCTCTATCATTTATTCCATCCAGAGTAGCTAGACTCTAGTTAGATTGTTTTTTAGCACTAATTTGATTATAGGTTCGGCCTTCTAGATACTCAAACAGGATAGAGGTTTGGTCCATATTATAGATATTCTATAACCTGTAATGATATAGCTGTGTAACTAGGAGTGATTCTGGTTGGTGGTTGGTATCCTGTAAGTGTAGCTGAGAATTCTAGTGATTACACTGTAACAAGTTAAGTATTGCTCCTGCAAAGTCTGTTGGGAGTTTACTTGCTTTATTTGTGATACAGTGAAGGCTAATTTGATTCCAGTATAGGTATCCTCAAAACTAACCATTTGAGAAGGTGAATTTACTGGTATTTTATTCAGGATAGTTCTTCTCAAAGAGTTCCTTCCTAGCCCTATAAAACTAGCTCTGTCACACTGGTCTTCCTAATACTCTACATTCTCAAAATCTTTTGAAAAGCTCTTTTTCTATTTTAGGCCACGTACAGCCTCTCTCTCCACTACTTGCCTTTCATTGATCTGCTTAGAGGCTCACAAACTTTCTTTCTTTTTCTTCCCTTCTCCACTAGGAAAGATTTGCCACTAGTACCTTAAATCATACTGCAACCTCATCCTAGGTCAGCTCTTGCATCTTTATTGGGTTATATTATATCTTAACCCCTATCTAGTATGATAATACACATAGCTTAAAGCTAACTATGTATGACTGATAAGGATTTTCTATACTATTCTTTAGCTTCTGAAGAAGCTCAACAAGTGGCTTCCTCTTTTGTCCTCAATTTTTTTTTTATGCCAGTATAAAATTTGTCTCCTGGCAATAGAGAGAGCTTGAATTAGATACAAATATAGCTGCATAGTTGGGAAGGCATTATTATTGTGAACAAAAGAGTTATAATAGGATATCAATTTCATCTTCACTGTTTAAATAATTTTTATAATTTTGTATAATTTCAAAGAAGTTCATTTACATTATTTACATTCTCTACTCATCACCTGAGATTGAAGAATGCTTTGAGTGACATCAAATATTTTTGATTTATCATCCTGTTTCACTCTAAAAATACCCCCAAGACACCAACTTCTACTTCTTCCAATTTCATATCTTATTTTAACCGTCTAGCATACTGTCCAATTATTCAAGTTTTTACAGTATCTTTATTTATATTATCATTTGATACAATATCCATTTTATATTTAGTTTCAAAATGTATTGTTTGATACTATCTTTATTTATGTCATCATTTAATATGATATTTATTTTCGTATTTGGTTTCAAGATGTATCATTTGATACTATCTTCATTTTATGTTATCATTTGATATGATATTTATTTTGCATTTGGTTTTAAGACATATTGTTTGATTTAGTCTTTATATTTATACCACATATAGCAAACAATCATCTTATTTAAAGAGGCTGGTGAGTCCAGTATTTGGAATAGCAGACTTCAGCAGACAGTTTATTTATTCATATACTTGGTTGAATGGCTACTTCTTTGATTCCTCATTTTACCTCTTAAATGAGACTCTGATCTCATGGACTTAGAATCTGAAATAAGAATCTTGGTCATCCTTCCTCCTGAAGGCTCCTTTAGACATTACTGCACTCAGTTCTACTGGTTAGCATCCATCAGTCTATCTATTGTATTTATCACTACCATGATCATAAGTACTCAGCCAAGTATGGATTCCATTACAATCCTGGTCCTTGAAGAATACTACCATATTATCCAATTTATATAACATTTTTACACATATTAAATTTATTAATAATAGACTTAGCAAGTTAGATGAGAGTAAGAAGATGAACTCATAATATTCTCCTTTTAAGCTATGCTGAGAAGTCTAATAATTGATACAATTCCTACTGTAAATTAGCATGATGGATATATCTAAACTATAAATCACATTATTGGTATAGTTCTTGGACAAAGGTCATTGTTGGCGATGCAACTGATCACACAACAACAACCATAACCTCAACCATGGTACTACCTCATACTATAATAAAAAAACGTTGCTACAGGAAGAGAGTAGGAAGGAAAGAATGGTCGAAGTCTGTGCATTGGAGAGCAGTAGGGATGAGGGAGGTTGGGACAAGTTTTGCCAAGATATCACACTGAGTAAAAATCCCGGCTTCTACCCTTGCTTCAGCCTACCAATGATACCAGTCAACTGGCTCAGTTTTAGCCAACACCAGAACTGGTTGAGTGCAAAAAATTACTCCTGGAACCAGCTGTCATTTAGTTATTGCCTCTAGGTGCAACAGAGAAATGTCACTCTGGCAGCTTTACTGAGATTTTGCTCCTCATGTCTCAGTCAGGACAATTAAGAGGGCAGAACATGGTATTCACAAGTATATAAAAGCTGAGAGACCAAGATTGACACCTGTTTTGGCAAGAAAAAGATATGAATGGTACCTTAGGCATAGGAATTGGACAATTGCACATTGGAGGAGGGTAGTCTGGAGTGATGAATGTAGTGTGGAGAAATCTGCAGATCCAGCAGTTCAATGGGTTTTCAGAACATCCAAGGAAAAATGGCTTCCAGAGTGTGTGAAAGGAGTGAAGAAGTCTGGAGGTGTTAAGCGGATGGTATGTGCCTGTTTTGCTGGTGGATTGAAAGGAACATGTAATGGGATGAGGATAGAAGATGGGGGTAGAGTAGATGCAAGGGCATATGTTAGGACTTTGAGCTTTTCTTTACTTGATTTTTGGGAGGAATTGGAGGAAATGGGTATTAGGCCAATCTTTATGCAAGATAATGCTAGGGTACATACTGCTAGGATTACAATGGCATGGTTGGAGGAGAATAAGGTGGAAGTTTTGAAGGATTGGCCACCATATTCACCAGATCTCAATCCCGTTGAACATGTTTGGGTACACCTCAAGAAGCTTTACCATGAACATTATGCTCACTTGGCTGAAGATACTAGATCAGCAGAGAAGATAAAGCCACTCATAGAGGAAGCCCTTATTCATTGTTGGGAGTTGATACCTGACTCTTTATTTGAAAGATTGGTAGAGGGTATTCCTAGGAGGATTAATGCAGTTATTAAGGCAAAAGGGTGGTATACTAAATATTAAATTGATATTTTGTATTTATACCTTTTATTCTATCTATTCTATAAAAAATTCTGCAGCTCTAAGCACATCTATTGTTACATGGGGGGTTGATGTTGACAAGTGGTGAGTGGGCGAGCGTCGTTGTCAAGCACGGTAACAATCACTTTTGTCACCAAACTGTACATAGCTCCGAAAGAAACAAAAGTCCAAAAGGTATATACGTGTAATTACCCAAAAAAAAAAAAAATAGTGGCAAGATCGCACTGCTAAATTTCAGGACTTAAAGTAGCTAGTTCATACTCAACTTATAGCATAAACTAGTATTTCATACTATTACCCCCTTTTCCGTCAGGAAACATCCAGGCAGATACCGAAGCCACACCGTTTTTATATACATCTCGGGTATTTCCATCTCGTGATGCAGGACTTGAAATATAGCTACCTACCGGGAACAACTGTATTGTCATTACTACTAGATAGTATTCCCATTTCATATATACATCAACACAAGCTCATCCAGACGTCAATCATTGCTGGGGCCCTGACGTGACAAACTTACAGAAACAAAGAACCCGCGCCCCCTCCCATACAATCATATCCCCTCACTCACTCCCCCCCCCCAAAATAACCCCCAGCACAACAAAACAACACGCACCAATACAAGATCATCAACCACAAACCCCAGACTTCCCCCCTCGTTCCCAAACACCTCCAACCCTCCCGCCGAAATGGGAAACAAATGCGGACGAAGAAGCAATAAGAGCCGGAAGAGGAAGAGAAATTTCACCTACCAACTCCTCCACCCCACCTCACATGAAAAATACACAGAGAGGGAGGGATACGCCAGATACATGATCAAACAACCCCCCCCCCAGTGCACCTTCACGTACCGCGGTATACTACCCTGCTCACTTCTTCTCTTATATATATCCAGGTACTCACTTACTGAACCCCCTCTCGTCATGACTTACTTCCCGCATCCTCACCGCCGCCCCTGTGGTGGTGGTCGCTGGGGAGTGGTTTCGATCCAATCACAGATTCTCACTCACGCCAGCTGTCTGATGGCCAGCACTCACTCCCGCATTCTTCGGCTATCACGCGCAATAAATTCCGAAACCATGTTAAAAATGCTGGCGGGATTTGTGGCATACTCCATTCCCTGTAAAAAGCCCCATTCAAAAACTGAGATGTAGAAGAAGATTGATTTCCCAAATTCCCCAACCATATATCTGTATGTATTCCAGAAGCTACACTATTCCCATTTCCCCGTTTCCAGCTCCAACCCCCCATCCCTACAAAAAAAATTTTCCAATTCGAATCAATCCGAGCAAAGTATGATAAATGGCAATGCCAACTTAATAAAAAAGAATAAATAAAAGTAGAAGTAGAAATGAGAAAAGGTACCCTAGTTTGTTTAAATAAAGTAAACCCCCCTATCGCAAAAAGCAAGATATCAAGAAAGAAAAAAAAGAAGAGAAGGAAATTAATTATTACACTGAATGATAAAACTCAGATGAAAGTAGAAAGAGCAAACTCCGACCCCCAAACACCCATACAAATGAAATGAGACAAATGAAAACAAATGAAAAACACTTTAGTTAGAAGAAAAGGAAAATAATCACCCCTTCTTAGCAAACAACCTCCTTGTGCCCCCCGCTTTTCCAATCTCCCCCAATTTTCCACCAAATTCCCTCCCACTATAGTCTTCTCCGGGTCCAGGTACAGACATGGACCCCTCAACAACTTCTTCAACTGCTCCTCCTCCCTCTCCGTAATGGCCTGCTGCCGCAGCGAGTAACTGCGCTCTTCTGTCCGCGCTAGCCTTCCGGACCTGACCCAGGACGCCTTCGACCCACGCTTGATTCTCCGGGTGCACGTGTTTCCCCTTCGGACCCGCAAGTCCGAGTGGCTGCTGTGGGGAAAGCAGCGATGGCGGGGAATACCCGCTTGCAGAGCCGTAGTCGTCAAATGCAGATTCCGAGAATGAGAGGCGGGAAGTGGGTCTTCGGTAGCCAGCGGATGAAGATGAGCCCGGGCGAGAGGCGGGGCGGCTGGGCGGTGAGTTACGGTTTGGCGGTGTGAGCTGGGTGGCTGTGACTGGGACTGGTGGTTGCAGCGGGAAGCCATCGTCGGATGGGGTTGTTGGCGATGTCTTATTATTTCCGGGCAAAGTCCCGTTGTGTCCGCCTCGCATTGTTGTTGGATTAATGTGTAGTGACGGGTTTTCACTTTCTGATCGCCTCATCGACATGGGGCTTTCTGGACGTCGCATGCTGAATGATGTCGCTGGACGATTGCCACCCGGAAGTGGAGAGCTCGGCCGACTACCAATTGGTCCGGGACTCACGCTTCGGAAAGAAGATATAGACCTAGATGGGTGTAATGTCCGCCCGTGATGACTGTGTGTCGAAAGATCTTGAATCTCCACTCTGCCCTCTGATACAACCCTTCTCTTCGATCCATGATGTGTTGCGTACTCCTTGAGATATTCCGCTAAATCTGCCCATCCACCACCAACACGAACCATCACCCTTTCTCCATTTTCTCCCACCAGGCGAATGTAAAGCTTAATAGGTGCCTGACCATCCGTACGATGAAGATGGTAAACCTTGATATCACCAGGGCTACTCGAGTTGTGTCTCCTAGCAGACGCACGAGCGTACGAAGGCACCTCGGAAACGATGGATGGAGATGACCCTACCGACTTTGGAGCAGGGATCCCAGTAGGAGACGACAAGTCAAACGGCTTTATAGGAGGTTGCCGCTTGGTCGACTCGCTAAGCTTCTGCAGGTTCGACGCTGTCAAGCGGACTTTAGACGGTAGGCTGCCCAAAATCTCATTGATTTTATCATCGAGATCCACTTGGAGTATCGGTGTGCCAGGAAGAACCAGAGCGGAACCTTCTGCTACATATGAGCCCCTGTTGAATCGCGAACTCTTCTCCGGAGTCACCGTGCTTGTAAAATTCGAAGGCTGTCGCGCATATTTCTTGGTAACTTGAAGCTTTGGCACCTTGGCAAAGTCAGGTGAATTGTTCATTTCCGGGGTATTGTCGCGGAAGAAACGTCGAGGATCATCATCGTCATCAGAGTCTGCCCCAGTGGTTGATACTGTATCACGGCGTAGTCTTCGCATAGGTCTTATCGCAGGAGCTGGTATTCCAGTCGGAGTTGAAGAGTTTGACTCGTCATCAGCAAGCCCACCAGGTGTCGACAAACCTGCTCGGGAGGAAGGCCTTGCGATTTTGGTCTCCCGAGCTCTACTTGGTGGACGATATTCTTGTCCCCTGCTTGAGGGACGATTATCCTGCCTACTGGAAGGCCGGGCCTCCGACCTACTTGGTGGCCGCTACAGAAAAAATTAGCATTAACGCTCTCAAAAAGCGGAGAAAATACAAACCTTATATCCACTAGTAGCTCCAGGGCCCGAAGCGCTAGAACTCAGACTGAATCTCTGCTTCTGACCCCCCAGAGGGCCTTTACCCAAGGTTGGCGTACTGCTCCGTGGAGCAACAGACCGATTTTTAGATGCCGAAGTCGCGCGCGTAGGATCCCCCGAGATCTGCCTCTTCGGTACCTTCTCTGAAACCCCGGTTGGCAACATTTCCTTCTCTCTTTCATCAGGGTTAATCGGCGAGGAGAAAAGACTGTCCCCCACAGAGTCGGCTCTCGCTCTACAGTCAGAAGGACTATCAGGGCTAGGACTGTCATTGCGGTAAAGATCGGATTCATCAAAGTGTTGTTTCCTCGTCGAATGCGGAGTCAGGACTTCTACGATACTATCCAGTCCAGTCGAAACTGTAAGCCGTCGATTTCCCTTCGGGGTCGAAGTAGCAACGGGCTTAATCTCAATTTCAGAAGTCTCCTCCTGCTCAAAGTAGCCCGTGTTTTCTGACATATCTGCCTGGTCACCCTCATCCATCGAGGCGTAAGAGAACGAAGCACCAAATGATCTATTTCGACTATCAGGAGATTGAGGAGACATGCTATTGCCTCGAGGAGTAGCCATGAAATCTTCATCCTGATCGTAGTCTAAAGAATCACCCTTCTGAGGTGTATTTCCTTTCTGGGGCGTAGATGGCGCCAGGATAATTGAAGGTGTGTCAAACGAATAGCTGCGCGAAAGCAAAAAGTCCTCGTCCTCATAATGTCGGAAATCCTCTGCATATTTGTTAGGAATAAACAGATTAGGAATTTTCCCAAGACTTTTTGATGGAGTTGCAGATTTGACAAAGGTTTCGGGCTGCAATAGCACGCTCAGCTCGGCGGCTTGGGTATCTTCACGGCTCATCACTGGTCTCTCGGGTTCAGTGTCGTCCAAAGGCACATATTCATTAGGCGGATGGACACTATCAATAATCAGTGGCTTATCAAGTTCCAAAGCATTTTCCTTGTCTCTTCTGTCTCCCTTCTCACTCTCACCGTCACCAGAGCTGTCCATATCAGAACTAGTTTCAGAAACTTCTTCTTGAACATGCGTCAAGTTGGAAGGCATCCCAACAGAAGGTTTAATGTCCACTTGATCCAACAATTTGTAACCTTCGTCATCAGAAGTCGGCGGCGAAGGCAACTCAGTAGCAGCAGGTTGATCTATGGGCACTGGGGACGATGGAGCTGGAGATTCCGGAATAGCCATGACTGCTTCCAAACTTCGACTAACTTCCCCAACCAAAACGTCTTCACTGTGTGGTTCCTGGATCGCACGGGGAGTCTCGTAGCCAGTTTGTGCCTTCCATATATCCGAGTAGTCTAGATCATCTCCTGACCCGTCCGACTCGGCCGCAGTATCGAATACATCAGAGGCCAGATCATCTTCGACTGTAACCATAGAACTCGTCTCGGTGTCCGAGACATCAGCTCCAAAACTGTTATCCGTCTCTTGCTTTAAAGTCTCCGCTTTGATCCTCTCCTCTTCAATCTCCCTTTCACGCTGTATCCTCCCAGCCTGTTGTTTGGCTTCTCTCGCCTTCTCCCGCTCCACCAAAGCCAGGTCCGCCAACCTCACCCGCTCGTCTTCAGCAAGTCGTCTCTGTCGGTCCAATTCCTGGAACTTCTTATCGTCGAATTCGGCCTGTTCTCTCACAAAGACTTGGCGAGCAGCCTCCACTACAGCAATCCTCTCTGCTTCCAAAGCCCTCCGCTCTTCCAAAGCTTTTGCGGCAGCTGACTCTTCTTCACGGCGTTGAGCATCGAGGCGTTGGCGTTCGGCTTCGGCAAGCCGCTCAAGCTCCGCAGCTTTTTCCTTTTCGGCAGCCTCTTCGGCAAGCAGAAGACGTTCAGCTTCGGCAGCTTTTTCGGCTTCGAGTTCCAAGCGAGTCTTTTCAGCAAGCTCCTCTTCTTCGGCGAGTCTTTGTGCTTCTAGTTCAGCGGCTTTGCGTGCTTCAGCCTCACGAGTCTTCTCTTCGGCTTCCGCAAGTTTTGCAATTCTCTCACGCTCAGCTTGCTCCTGGACAAGTCGCTGGCGTCCAGCTTCCGCCTTCTTTTCGGTCTCCGAATGTAGCGCTGCTTGCTGGGCTCCTGATTGACCACTTGTGCCCTCTGCAGCCTGCGATCGCTCCTTCTTCAACGACTCCTCCATCTCAGCAGTGACTTTCTGTTTGATTTGCTCATCGTCTGCCAGGGTATGTGAGGATGTGGGCTGTACTGATGCCGGAGCAGGTTGCGCGATGGCTTGCTGTGTTGGAACTGCGGGTTGCGCAATGGCTGGTTGCGATTGCTGAGATGTGCTGCCACCTCGTAGGAGTGTCTCCATCTCCCTAACAACCTTCTGGCGAATTCTCTCATCGTCACCTAAAGAAGCTACCTGAGGTGCTGGGACAGTTTGAGTGACTGGTGTGTGGGAAACAGGAAGCGCTTGTTCCACAACTTCCGCAACATGAGAGACAGGCTCCTGTAGCGCTGGCTCATCGACTGCAGGAGTAGTGTCACGGATCATCATTTCCTCCATCTGCCGGACGATTTGTTGTCGAATTCGTTCATCTTCATTACCCCCGGTAGAAGCAATAACAGATTGAGGTTCAGGCTGTAATATACGTTGCTGCGATTCCCGAATCGTAGACCCGGATGAAATCTCAGGTTGAGGCAGTTGCTGCTAACATGTTAGTAATTATTCATTCATATTTGGGGGTTGACATACATCTTTACTCATAAACTGCTCCATCTCTGTGACAATCTTGCGCCGTATCTGATCATCATCTCCAATGATAGGCGGTGACGGATGTCGAATAGATCTCGGCGGCGTAGAGAATGGGGATTTCTCCTCAGCCGGATCATCAACCGCAATAACAGCAGTAGACGTAGAAAGGGCGCCACCGGATTCTATAAGTCTTTGCATCTCCTTTTGAATCTGATGGCGAATTGCCTCATCGTCCTGAGGGGTATTTACTTGAGCCTGAGACCGTTGGGCCGGAATAGTCCCAAACACCGGTACAGCGGCAGGTTGCATGGAAGCCGGTAGAGAGATTTCCGGACTCTCCTGTTTGATCTCAGGTTGCGCGACAGATCCTGTTGACATTGACTGCTCCATTATTCTCGTGATCATTCGTTGAATCTCGTCATTGGCAGAAAATTCGGACTGATTGTGAGCAACCACCGCGGTGGAGCTCATAACGGTATTTGAAGTCGGCCGGGAAACAGCTGCTGGTTGTAAACTTTCAACAACCTCCTTCTTCTCCGGCCGGGATGCACTAGCTCCAGCAAGGGACCTCTCCATATCTCGAGTGATCCTCTGGCGAATCTGCTCATCATCCTCGTGGGGTCGTGATTGTGGTTGTTCGACTGTCCGAGCCGGTTCGGGAACAGAAGTCTCTGAAATGACTCCAGCTTCAACTTGCTGGCTTCGACCGGAATCACCAATCATCATTTGTTCCATCTGTTGGACAATCTTAAGACGAATCGCCTCATCGTCCGCCAAGGGATCTGGTAACTCATTCTTATCCTCGCTCTTTTCTCCAACCGCTTCCTTCTCCGCCTCTTCTGGTTGTTTTTCCTCTTTCACCTCGATCTTTTCCCCTGTCTTCTCTGTGTGAGCCACTGAAGAAGAAGAGGATTGTGGTCCACTCCGCGCACTCTGTCCTTGGCTTATATTCTGCTCCATCTGTTGGCTTATCGCTCTTCGGATCCTCTCATCCTCATCTTGTTGCTGTTGCGATAGTTGTGGACGAGTTGACTCTTCGGGAAGAGTAGCAGAGACATCTACCGCAGGCTTTGAAGCACGCTCCTCAGACATCGTGGGTGGAGCTACCACTGGTAACGATCGAGGTGCCTCTTCACTGGCTTGCTTCGTTTTACGCAGCGGTGTTTGTGGGATTGCTGAGAGCAAACGCGAGAAGAATGTACCATTCGAGGCAGTCGGAAGTTCAGATTCTTCCTCAACAGGGAGAAACTCATTGTGATCCTCCTCAACCACCAATGGTTCGCTAGTAGCAGGTGATTCTGGGGGACCCCGATGGTTATTCACGCCATTTGGCGAGGGCGTCGCGTCGATGCTCCCGGTTCTCTTGGGCCTTCTCCCTCTATCTTCATCCTCTCCCGATAGCAATCCTCCCTCTTCGACATTTTCCAACCTTGAAAATAACTCTTCGAGATCCTCCTGATTCGACTCGGACTCGGGTTCGACCCAGTCACTCTCATCATCATCCGGTAACTCAATAGCCTCCACAACAATTTCATTCGTCTCGAGAGCCTCCCGCAATTGCCTATCAGTCTGTTCGGCCTTCTCCATAACGTCCATCGCCGCCTCCTCCTCTGCTCTTGCTTCCTGTGCACTTCTCTCCTGCTCCAAAACGAGTAGGGTCTTCTCTCTCTCGCGAGCCTCCTCTTCTCGACGACTCTGGCGCACTCTCATTTCTTCAAGGCGTAGACGGCCCTCCAGGACAACTCTCTCCCCATCCATCTCCCATTGACCAACACCCTCCTCTACATCTTCCAACGCTGCTATCCATGTTTCCGGCAACACGTCTTCACGGCCTTCTAGAGCGTCCAACATGGTATCCATTAATCTACCAGCTGTAGCAACCTTTTGTGTAATAGTTTCTTGCATGAGTGTGTAGCTTTCTTCTTCCAGGCCACGCCAGTCTTTATCCACAGGGGTAGAGTCGGGGTTGATGGAAGGGTGGTTAATAGCAATATAGCCAGCCTCGAGAGCGTCCTTGGCGATCTGCAACCAACGTAGGAAAACGGGCACAACACGAAGGACGGCGATACGAACAGCCCAGATGGAAAGCAACTTTGTCAGCCGTGAAAGTGGTGGGAGTAGTTGAAGAGTTGTAGCGGTTATTATAGCGGAAGAGTCAGTCAATGGATTGGCTATTCCGGTACGATATGCTGATAATTAGGCCTACAGTTAGCATTCTGTGACTCAATGGGGATGGAAGGACCATTCTTACATAAAACCTTGCCCTTAAGACCTTCCACGTCCAATTCTTCAATTTCGGACTTTATGTCTTCGATCCGAGCTTCATAGCACTCCACCACAGATCGCTTCAGGCTCCCCCAATACTCTACGCCCTCCTCTTCTTCCTCGTCCTCTTCCTCTTCTTCCTCCTCCTCCTCTTTTATATCGATCTTCTCGACATGCTTAACTGGGGTCTGATCCGGCTCTGGTGTCCCATTATCTGGCATTAAATTCTTTTCCGCCTTCGCGGCTCTCTGCCGTTGCATCTTCAATTGATATGGTGTCAATGGTTTTCCACCCCGCCCGAGACTCGGCGAATCCGTCTGAAGTTTCGAGGTTTCCACCGCCTCAACCTTGGGAACCTCAACCTTGGGTGTATCATTCTTGACAACCACATCCTCACTCCTTCCAGCGCCTTTATCCTCGGAAAAGAGTCTCCGGCGAACCGACTTCGAACCATCATCTTCCTCTTCCTCTCGGATACTACCCATACCAGTCTTCCGTCGCTTTTTAGGCCGATCCGTGGGGGGTAGGTATCCATCTCCGGTATCTTTGCTCTCCCGATATGACCGCCGCCATTCCCGGTTCCAACCTTCCACCTCGCGCAGCCATTCGTTTACTTTTACGGTACCCTCCACAGCACGCAAAGACCATTCCTTCTCTCCGGGTTGGAATTCAAAGTCTCCAGAGGCGGATAGGCGGGTTATCGTAACCGGAGTCAGACGGGAAAGTAAGGGATCCGTAGCCAAGAGTGACTGTATCCGAGATTGCCGGGAAGTACGAGTTGGCGAATGAGTTGGTGAAGAGATATTAGAACGAGTCGGTGATGTCAGGCTAGAACGGGGTGGTCGATAGTAATGCGAGTTTGCAGTAGCCGTTGAAGTTTTCAATGGTGGAAGTGATGTAGAATGTGGTGACAAGGGCGATGAGGTAGGCGGAGCGTATGGATTCTCGGATAAGGTTGTCCGACGGGGAAAGAACATCGAGAGCGGTGTGAGAGATGGCCGGTCATTAGATGAGGGTGGAGAGGCCATGGTAGGCCTATCGTATTCGTAGTTTTCGTAGTGTGAATGTGTGGTGTGGGGGTAGATGGTCTAACTGAACGCTGGTGACTGGTTACAGTGTCAACAAAGCTGCAGTCGAATGTTGTTGGTACAAGGCTCTCTCAAAAGTAGGGTAAAGCAGGTAAAAAAAGCAGTTTCTAGAAGGAAAAAAGCCAAAGGAAAAGTCTAGTAATATACTGATTGTAGTAGAGGAAAAGGCTATGTCAAGTTAAAGTGAATTCAAACAAATATGAAGAAAGGAAAAAGGAAAAAGGAACAAAAAAAAATAAGTGTAACGTGTTGAAGAATGGCTGTATCTGTTGTTGTTGAGTCAAGGTGGGGGAGAAGAGGGGGGTTGGAGGGGATTAATGGGTGGTGGTAGGACTTTGTGGGAGTGTTGCGTGGTCGACAGCGTGTGGATCTACAACCAAACGATGATGATGCGCTGATGACTGGGGGTCCTTTGAAAGTGGTAAGAGGGCAGGGTATAAAATGCGAAACTCGACAAACTGTTGGCCAAAGGATAGACAACGAACAAGGAGACGGGCGGCAACAAGAGAAGAGAGTGTGAGACAGTTGGAGAGGGGGAGAGAAGGAGAATGAAAGAATGAAAGAAAGCAAAGCGAGCTGTTATAAGACAGAACAGCTAACGTGTAGGTAGCTTGGAAGAGTAGGTTTGATCAAGAAGCTTGAAAGAATGCCAGTTGAAAGATAAAAATAATAATAAAAAACAGTGAATAATATGGTGGGATAGGAGGCCAAAATGCACTTTGGTGAGTCTAGGTGTTAAAATAGAAGTGCTGATACAATGATTCCTTTAGACCAAAGTTATGGTGATGGAGATGATGGAAAGGGCAGTGGAGAGAATTGTTCATCATTGTACATGTCGTGTATCCTCCAAGCATGTTTCTCACATACGAGTACTGTACGGCTGTCTCTCTCTCCCTCTTCTCCGGCTTGGGCGATGGCAAGAAAGAGAGCTGCAGTCCGTCTTGTCCGCCTTTCTCCCAATTCTGTTAAAGTCTCCTATCGCGTAGATGCAAGCTGCCTCTCCTATCGCGTAGATGCAAGTTGTCTCTCCTATCGCATAGATGCAAGTTGGCGCAAGCAGATCTTAATCCCCCGCAAGCTTGCAGTCTTTCTCTGACGGATTGGTGGGTAGGTGTGTGCTGCAGAAGGAGTAAAAGGACTTGCTCTCCTTATCGAGGCAGCAGCGTTTAGGTTCTCTGGATTGAATTGAGATCATTCTCACTCTTCTTTCCATCCAGTTTAGGCGAGAAAGGTCTTGTTCCCAGGAAATTGGGGCTGATTTGTTAATTTCTCTTTTGGTGGGCACAGACGGGCCGTGCCAATTATTCTGGGGTTGTTGGCTTTACACAGGGTTCAAGTGGCAGATGGTGAGGCTCTTCTGTCAACCAGGCCAAGGGTGCTCCACACTATATGCTACCATAAACAACTGTACCGGCAATTCGATGCCATCGCAGAAATCATCACACTCATTCCACCTACATAAAGATCTTACAAAAAAATAGAACAAGCCGTAGAAAAAGGAATTTGACAAGCTCCGGCATGAGGACCAAATGAGCGAGGCCTACGAGTAATTGCATCATCACAACCACCAGTCGGGGCCAGCCGAATTAGTATTTACAATTCTACATTTCATCACCATTCACAAAATTCACAAATTACTGCCAGTATATCCTGAGCAGTAATTAACCTCACAGAAGTCTCCTCCCACAATTGCATACAGTCGTGCCGAAAGCCACACCGAAGCTAGCCTCATACCGGTGATCAGACTGAACACTCACTCAACACCAGAAACACAACTACACGAACATCTTACCTGCACCCCGCCATCACCAAACCTGATGGATAGATATCGTACTGTCAAGGGAAAAATCTGATTTTGCATTTTTAATCACGTGGTAGTTAGTTTGCTTGAACCGAATCATTATTTGTGAAGGAACTCTATTTAGCTAGAAATTGGAGGGATTACGCGGCCTATGTACATAGACTGGGGACGCGTCATCATTTGTTTGCTAGTTTGTTTGTTAGCTTACGCAGCCTATGAGGACAGGCCTATATAAGGGGCTTATCCCCACACCTCACTTAGAAAACGCAGGAACGAGGGACGAAGAACGAGAAGAGACAACGAGGGAATTTGGCATTGAGGAAGACTACGGGAAAGTTGTATTTAGAGGAATTCAGCATAGATAGTTGGACAACTGGGATCAGTTGGACTTTCTTTGGCTTGGATTGATTTTTCTTTTCGGGTTTGATTGTGGTTTTCGGACTTGTTGTTGGGAGATTAGTTTCTACAGAATTGATTGATGCTTGGCTGTTTTCTTTTACATTGAGCGAACCTGTTTACTGTGGGCATTTTTGTTTGGTTGTTGTTAGTGATCGAGAAGCCAGACCTGACCGATCAGTTTGTTCTCATTTGGTGCTCTGAACCTGACCCATCGAAAAAGTGTTTTTCATTTGGTGCTCTGAAATGGATAGTCAAGGTTACCATACCGTGACGCTGTTGTCTTTTGTCTCTTGAGGGTCAGGTTTTTCAGTTGAGATTACGGTTTGGTCACTATTTGTTTTTAGTTTTTAGCAAGCGAGCATTAGTTTAGTTTGTTTCAATGGCGGCTGCCGTTAAAGTGTCTGTCTTTATGGGTGGGGATAGAGATTATCCGGAGAGCGTCGAGGAGTATATCGAAGATGTGGAAGCAGCTGCGTTGAGTTGGGATAGCTACTGTGCTCCGCACATGGTTATTGACTCTGAACCTACCGACAAGAGCAGGATAAGGTTCTTCCGTCAAAACCTTGGAAGACAGGGTGATGCCTGGCACTGGTGGCATTACGTCTTGGAGGATTCGAAGAAGTCTGACTGGTCCAAAATCAAGTCAGAGTTTATTGATCGATATGGCAGCAAAGTCACTCAAGCTGCAAACCTCTTCGAAGTGCAGAATGAGATTATCTCTGTCATCCAGGGGGAGCATCAGCACATTACCGACTATGTTCATGAAGTCGAAAAGTTGTCTCGCCGGGTTCCGAAGGAGATGGATTCCTTGTTGGGCATCTCATTTATTAGGGGAATGAAAGACGAGAACCGCAGAGAAAAAGTTTCTTTCGATTTAAAAGATTCTCCAAACTTCACCTTTGCGCGGGCTCTTTGTGTTGTGAAGGCTGCCTATCGTATGATTGGTGAGGCAGACCCTTTCAACCCGAAAAATTGGTCGATGAATGGGAACGGGAGTCGGAACGGCAAGGGGTATGAGGAGGATGGAGTACCAATGTATGCCTCACCCGAGAGTAGGCCGGTGTCTGTCCAGGCTGCCGCAGTGAAACCAATGCAGATCCAGACTCGGATACCTGTTCCTAGCCCGAGCGTTCAACCGTCGAATTCTCCGACTCAACCGAAACCATCGAACTCGCAAGAGGAGTTCAACGTCATGATGAGGAGTTTCATGTCAACGATGGGTTTCCAGGTAGGAAATCCACAACCTCCGTCGCCACCAGCTAGTCCTCCCTCAAGGCTTCACCAGCCTGGAGGATATCGCAATAGGTACAGATCCTCCACTATCTGTTACAACTGCGGGATTCGTGGGCATTATTCCGATGCCTGTGTTAACCCTCCGCTGTCTGCCTATGAACGTCAGCAGGTCAGAGACAATGATAGAAGGGAGAAAGAGGGTTGTGACGCATACCCTTTCGAGAGACAACAAGCGACTGGCTCCAACTTGATTGAGGTCCCACCTCAAACAAGGCGGATGATCCTACCACGCGAGAAGCCAGACCTGACCGATCAGTTTGTTCTCATTTGGTGCTCTGAACCTGACCCATCGAAAAAGTGTTTTTCAGTACCGTGTGAAGTACGGCGCCGCCCTGCTACCTTGCCATGCCAGTATCATACTCCCTCTCACGGACAAAAACCCTCAACCTAGAAAGCCCATCCGCCAATTCTCCACCACAACAAAGAGCATGACGAGTATCTAAAACTACATCTATTATGGTTACTGTGATACAAATCAACCCCGGCACCACAGACCGTGCCCAAGATACCCACAACCACTCTTAATCCACAACCACCATAATAAATAGACATGAAAGCACTCGGATACCAACCTCAGCCCGTGAACATTTCCACTCTCGGTAAATGGTCGTTCGTGAATTACGACTAAGCCTTCCGATTATAAAAAGAGGAAGCCAAGAAACTCCACAACCAATTTCAATTCCTACATCTCCGGGTGTAATAGTATGGTGGGCACACTACACTACCGTACAATAAACCCTCCAGTACTAAGAATTCCGGTACGGGAGGAATTCAAGAGCACAAGCGCACAACATTATCACCAAAATCCCCAACCAATATGTACAGTACCTCAACTTCCCTACCGTACCGTAACCACCGTCGACAACATGCCGTATCGTAAGATAAATAAAATACGGTACTTCCTCCCCCTAGTACAGACAGTACCGTATCTTCACCGCTCAATGACGACCTCTTTTATGATACTCTATATCCGTCACCTATCTCCCCAACAAAAACGACACCATTACCTACACGAGAGGAATAGTACCCCCCCACCACCCCACGCATACTATCACATCATACCATTTTTTTTTTTTTATCTCATGTATTCGTTGTTAAGTACAAGAACCTGCATGGAGCCGTAAGGGCTATGGCAAAAACAAAACTATAAACCAAATGCATGAACAAAGGAAACTCTCAGCCCCAATCTCCCGAATGTCAGTCCTGACACTGCACCCCCAACAGTGACTAATCTAGCTAGTAAAGAAGCATATGAAATCCTAAGCTAACACACCCAGAATACTCATACAGTAAGGAAAGTTAACTAAAACAAAAGAAAAGTAATATGGCAGGGCAGCTGGGGGCAGTCCTATCCAGGGTCCAGTGAAGTTGCTGGTGGCGCCAGGCCCCAAAGGGCTGGCATGGTGGGTGGGAAGCCTGTTCCCATTGCTTTGATATAGTTGGACAACCCATGCGTAAGTTCCGCGGTCGTCCAGAGGGAAGACTCCGAGCCGATGTCATCAACTCCAGGGAAATGGAGGAGGCGGGCTTCAGCTTTAGGAGAGCAGTGCAGTATCGTGTGGTCCAGGGTCTCATCCTCTTCCTCGCAGAAAGGGTATATTGTGGGGGCCTCAGGGTCCTCCCAGGTAGTGTGAGCAGCCAGGTAACTCTTGCCCGAGTACATCTGATGGATTCTACCAGTCACAAACTTGTCCAGGCCCATAAAGGCATGGGGCCGAAGGGATGGCTTGTACTTGTAGTAGAGGGGGGGAGGTGACTGCAGTGTCAAGTCCTCGATGAGCTTGGCTTGGAGATCGCCCTTGATCTATTTGTAAAGCTTGGTTCCTGGTCATATGGGAGGGGGGAGTTCTGGGAGGAGGTGAGGGGCTGCCAGAGGGAACAAGCCCAGGGTGCAGATGACTGGCAGAAGGATGTGATAGAGGCCATCGATAGGGAGGTGTCTCCTGGTGGGTGCTGAGGCCTTGTATACGTTCCAGGGGAGAGGGATGCAGTTTGTCTTTCTCCCTGCCAGCACTGGGTCCCTTGTCGAGTACCTGGTGTCCGAGGGGTCTGTGATAGGGAAAGATGGGGGCAGTCTGGCTGCTGCGGGGTTGATGGTTGGGGAGGAGCATGCCCGCCTAAGGGTGGCCATTCTCCGCTTGTGTTTGAGGATCACTGGGAGGGGGGGGAGGCAGGCCTCACAGGCCAGAATGGTTGTAGGGGTCGATCAGAAGCAGTTGGTGGCCCAGCAGAGAACCTGATTCCAGAAAACGGACATCTTGTCCAGGATCGCCGCCGTGGGCTGGAAAAGGTCCGCGCCGTAGGCGAGGATAGGGAGGATGAGGCCTGAGGCGAGCCTGCTATCACATCATACCAGCACTATACGACATGTACCCGTCAGAACCCTACTATATAACCCCCCGACAAAAAAAGCGACACAAGTTACAAAAAAAAGTTGACTCAATCAAGTATCATAACCTACGATACGGTAAGTCCGCCTCCCACAGATTAAACAGAACCAGCAAATCATCAAACAACAACACCACCCTTCACAAACCCCCCACTCAGTAATTCCCCCGTTCACAAATACATATCAAAAAAAATACCACCAACACTCCCGACTTCCCAATCCCTCCCCTCTCACCCAAATATCATACAAGCACAAAGTACAAAAAACCCCCCCCCTTCAAAAACCTTAATATACCCGCAGTTAGCGCCATCTACCACCCACCCTCCACCAATAAACAAACGGACAAGCTTACTCCCGCTAGCCACCCCTCCCTCCCAAAGTCACCCCAAGAGTAAATATCCATCCACAGCTTGGTAATTACGCTACCGAGCATATAAGCTAACCGCAGTGTAGTTACTATTACCAGGTATGCCGCCGGCCCGACCCGACCCGCGCGGGAGGTAGTAGGGCGGCGGCGGCGGCGTAGATCGGTAGATAGATTCATGCACTAAACGGTTTTTGGTTCTCCGGGTTTTTGTTCGGGGTAATTTGGACGTGATGCCGCATCGTGTGGTGTGGTACCGTATTCCAGGGCAAAGTGTATAGTGAGGGTGCCCACATCATGCAAATATTCCCTGTGCTGTAGAATTAGTATGGGCGTTCTCGCGTCGCTGTGGTACTGTGGTTTAAGTCAATGCTCAAGGTGCTTGGCGGTAGATGGGAGACTGGTATTTGTGCTTACTGTAGGCGAGTGATTAGGAGTGATAGGTTGGTGGGGATTACTGTACTGTACTGCACAGTACTGTAGTTGTGCGATTTGTGTTGGTGATGGTAGGAGAAAGACGCACTCGTACCCTATCACTTTCAAAGTAGGTATGGTATCGTGGACCAAAGGGGAGAGCTTCAATTATTGGAGTTCGATATGTATTACACTTCAATCGCTATGGATAATCGTACATATTCGCTACGGCGCTGCACAACATAACCCACTAGTACCTCCCGGCCCAAAACAAATCAAATCAAACTATACGCCATTCAAAACAATGTAAATCCCCTCACCCCAGTACAATCCAAAAAGCCAAAAAGAAATAAAAAGGAAAAAAAAATAAAAAATGATATCAAAACCCTTGGTATCATTCGCGCTATATACTCCTCTCAGCCCTCCAAATCCCCACGCTATCCCTAACGTCCTCGAAAGAGACCATCTGCCAATTCCGTATCTCCCTCCCGTCAACACGCAGGCTAGTCTTGTCTATTCGGATAAATACCTGCCCGAAGCCAAACATGCCAAAGGCCAATAGCTCAGGCACGGCGAGGGAGGTTTCTATAGTTTCACGCTTGGCGATGATTTCTGTTTCCATCTCTGCCTTGTCCCGGAGCTGGCTTTCGAGGAGGTGGATTACTTTGATATTGGGGAGGAAGAGAACTAAAACTTCCATGAAGGGCTTCGGGTGGATTAATGTTAATTCACTTATTAAGGGGGTTGGAAAGCAAGAAAAGGACAAGGTGGGTAGTTACTGCATACCCATTGGCTCTGCTCAAACGACAGACCGAGTTCCTGTAGTTGTGTGCAAGCGCGGAAGAGTCTTTGCACCTCGGTTTTGTGCAGTATCCATTGGCTGTACAATCGCAATCGTTTGATACTCTTATGGTTGGCCACCAATGCGTCAATAAACGCTCCGGCAGGAGCAGTCACCTCCAATTCCTCCTCCCCCTCCAGCGGGTCCAGGATGTACAGCTCCTCCAATCCCTCGTAGGAGCTCAAGAATCCCGCCCAGAACTCTGCCCGGGAGTTTATTCGCAGACTGCGCAATTTCAATTTGTGCTTTTTCTCCGGGGGCGGTGCTGACAATGCCGAGGTGCGCGGTGTATCAGTGCGACTCGATTTACCCGCGGAACTTCCGGCGCTGCGCACACTTACTGGCGAATCGATCGCGGCGGGCGGAGAATTGTGATTCCCGAATAGGCCGGACCAACAACTCGTGGCAACGATCCTGCAGTCAATCAGACTTAGCACTTCCAGCGCTTCTGTGTCTAGCCAATCATCGACGATTCCGCCTTCGGGAAAGTCGAATGATACATTCCGTAGTCCCAACTCTTTTAACTTCAACCTTGTCCTCATAGGACCTACTGGCCGAATTTTCTGATGTGAAAAAAACAACCGTAAGCCAGTGGAAGTTTGTGAGGCAAATCCAAGGTAGAGAACCTCCAACCGGGGCGATGAAAATATTGCCATTGCGTATTCGTCAATGTATGCCGAGGATGTGGGGATATTCGTGAAATGTAGAAATCGAATGTTGGCGAATCCCGGTATAACCTGCAGTGGAGGTCGTAGAGGAGGTTTCTCGCACAATGAAGCAGGTTCGGCGGGAGGGTGAATTACATATACCGATTTAATGGTTGGATGTTTGGCTATCGCTCCGAAAAGAACAGGATGAGGATATGATTTCGAGGTCCATCTAAATCAACCCAAGATTCAATATTAGCAATCACTTGACGCTGAGAGCTAGTCGTTCAGACTCACTCAACCCTTTCCAACCTTGACATATTTCCCATTACACCTGCTAGTGCTATGGCCCAAACCACTTCCATGTCGCTCCACATCCCACTGGCCCACCATTCCTCACTGCCCGGTATTTCATCTTCGATCCGCAAAGTTTGAACACAAGAGGCAATTCCAGGCTTCATCAAGGCGCTCAGTGCTGATCCCGATGCACTTTGTTTCCTTCCTCCCCCTTTATCCCCATCGCTTACCCTTGTCCGTGGAGCCCTAATGATCACCGTTCTGTACAATCGAGGGACCGAGAGAAAGTGGAGTATCCTAGATACACGTGACACACGAGATAAATCCGATGCAGATTCAATCTTCCCTCGTGATGGTTAGTTCCTGAAAATGCAATCCCAGAGGAAACCAGGTACACGTACATATGAGATAATGGTACTCATAATGTCTAGTGGTAACTGGCACCTCAAAGGATCAGGGCCAGTTTGTGGCCGTCGCAACCCTGGGTCAAGAAAATCGTATAGCATCCTTAGTGACCTTCAGTGTATGGATGGGTATTACTAGAAAACGCTTAAGATGAAGAGAACTGAGGGGTATGTTAATGGTAACGAGAAGGTCAAGATAAAGCTTTCCCTCGCGGGCAAAGTTTTACCGGTTCGGGTTCCTGGCAGGAAGAGAGCAGTGCAGCTAATGGGTTTCAAGAGTTGACACAACCAGGTGTTTGGGGGTTGAATATGACGGATGAATCATACTCTGGTTGGAAGGAAAGCTAGACTGCAAAGAAGGCAAGGGTTAGCGCGATATATATACCTTTTGACATGGGCTAGGCTAAGAAGCAGACCTTTTGCCCCCATAGCCAAACCTTCTTTCAACAGCCAAGAAATCCCTTCTTTGAGGAGAGAGAAAATCGAGAAGAAAGGGAAAAAAATAAAAAAAACGATGATTAGGCAAAGTTCGATAGAAGCCTTGTAAGACACCCTCTTGGAATCGTATCACCCAGTACTGCTATCCCGATCCTCAATCAGGGGGCTTTATTCGCACATTATTATTTCCATTTTATGTGGGTGGTTGGAAGTACAGTAAGGTAGTCTGCCGGATGGAATGGAGGATGGCCATTACCCACTGGCGAACTGTTCAACCATTGGCCAACAGTATACTAGAGCACCCTGGTCGCGTAAGCTGAGAGGCTTTGGAGCAATTACTCCAAGCCCTATCATCCCTTGTCGAGGACTTGCATTTCAAATACGATATGGTGATATCGCACTCCAGTACTCGTCCAGGAGGGACACTACGGTAGTCAGCGAAGCCAATCGATGATAGAGCAGTAAATAGCGATTGGAGGACACTTGGCTAGCATATGGTCTAGAGCTCCATAACATCTGGAATCTTCCCAGACTCCTTTTCAGTACCAATTAGAGATCTTATTTCGGCCTTCTATCCGGCTATTATTAAAGTTAACTTTAGGTCAAGCGAGAAATGTGGAATAAACTTTGCTAACCATAGAACGGCACTTTCTACTCTTAAATACAAGCTGTGCCGGTACATATATTAACTAGTAAATTACGATATGAGCTTGGAAAATATAATTTCCCGGTTTGAGTCCTGGCACTTGGTTTGTACGGCTCCCTATCCTGTCAAGCTTCAGTTATTAATCATAGTTCTAGAAGCGTATGGAGTTGTATGGGAGGTTTAATCCTTAAAACCTTCCAAGGGCATATACCGAGAATTATTATATCCGTATGCTTCAAAAGATGTAGCCCTCTGACGTCGGAGCCTGCCAGGCCGAACGAACCCTACCCCAAGCGTAGTGAAAGCAGTATAAAATTCGGATATCTAGCACCCGTAGCTCCATTGGCAAGACTAGCACCGAGCATCCGAGTTGTAGACAGAGTAAGGACCGTGACAGTCCGGTGTATTATTGGCTCTATCGTACCTCTATACCGTCTGCTCTCAAGTGTATCCGACCTCGATGTACTATTCTTTGGTCTTTTGATAAAAAAAGCACCCCTTAGAACATCTAATGTTAGTTGCATCACTACCGGTATAATGCACCCATTGAATAGGGTACAGTACCAGCACCCCAGAACTTGCAATTACTCACAGGCATGCCAGTGTGGTACCGCTATCCTATGGCCTGTTCCATCCCGGGAAAACTGTACTCAAATCACGGGAAAAAGTTTGTGATGAATAAGCATCTACCATGCGTCATTGAAAAGATTCTTTTGGTTCCGACAAGCACAAAAGTGCATTGCTTATCGTGTCGGATGGTATCAAGGTTCGTCTGATCAACGAGTGCATCCAATATTCTAGCCAATCAACAAAGCTGTAGATGGTGGAATTACCTCACAAGAGACATATGAGTAATCGGTATCGGGAATTTATGGGGCCGTCGGCCTCCGTGATTAATCCCTTACTCTACGGTGCAACAAATACACTATACAGTGCTACAGCAGGCTGACCTGGCCACCTGCCGCCAAAGAGAATGACTCTTGATTTCATATTCCCCCCGATATGCCCATCTGGATGCAATCACATTATCCCTTGGTCTGTCAGAGCGCCCAAGAAATGGGTGGATTAAGGTCTCGGTTTGAAACTCTAGTAATTTATTTCCAGTCAAGGAAGGATACTTTCCAGATCTCGTTATTTTCTTAACCAGATCTCTTGGGTGCAGCACCCGACAGACTAAGGGATAGTACCGGCAGTGGCACCGACGTACTGTACCCTAGCGAGACCGATTCCACTTTCCACCGCTCAACATAGTATGGTATTTCCCAGCAGCTCTCCCAGGATTTGATAGACAATTCCAGATTCTGAGATTAAGTGATATGTTGATTAGGACTACCGTACCGTATCATCCCCATATCGGTATCGTAACCTACTCTTCGGCTATTTAGAGTGTGTTACAATAGCAAACCGGGTCCTTAGCAATCATTACTCTAGCAAACAGTTGTGTAAATGTGCAGAGAAACTGGATTTGTCAGGCGGGGTATAATACCATTGTTATGTTATTCCTGTCAAGACAAGATATCGAAAAGGGTTCTAGATTAAGGGAAGCCAAAGGCTTAGAATGGTAAAGGATGTATGTATTCCCCAGTCTGTCCTAGTGTAATCATGTTCATGGCTGTCTGAGGCGTTCGTGGCGAGTCAAAAAGAAGCTTATTTCTTCACCCTCCACTGAAGCAGATCCAACCCATGTCTACCACACGCCTATTACCGTAATATACACCATTTTGGCAATGAGGCTCTCCTAGCTTTATTCAGCAGTAACACAGTCAAGAGCGACACCAGTACAGTACCGGTGTGGACTAGGGCGATATCATAGGGTAGTTTGGTGGTCTCATGGGACATTTTCTCCCACTGTGACTTGCCCACTAGTAGATAGCTTGGCGTGCAGAGTTTTCTGCTTATAACGCACCTTTGTGTTTTCCTTAGTTAGACAAGTGCAACCACACCTTCCTTCAACGGTAAATTCAATCATCACTTCACTTCTATTGGGCTTAGCTTTCTCGTGTGTTCCCTTTATCGCCTATCGGCAGCGTTACGCCGTATCTATCCGGGGTCAAGTCTACCCTTCCAATCCCCCGGTATAGTGAGCGGGTCACGACTACACTTATCCCACACAAGTGCGCCTGGTCAGACCACCATCCAACTCCGGGAAAGCCATCGAGCACTCCCACTTTTATACAGGGGTTATAGGGGGGATCACCCAATCAACGCCCTTTGAGCGATTTCACGATGGCTTCAAAGTCTTTATTCTTACCCTCGGTTACAAGAGATAATTCTTAGGTGTTTTGCTCCCTATTCGACACCCCTTGGGCTCGCTTTTTTTTGTTTCGGCTATTGATACGCCGCCCATGATACGAGCTCTTTTTAGAGCACCGACACCCGCCTCTTCAAAGGCACCCCCATCTGGAACCACATTCCTTTTTGCTTTGGCAGACGGCTGGGACTACAGTTCGCGGTTCGAGGAGCCTCCCGAGGCCCGAGTCCATACCCTCTTTATCGACACCGCCTAGTACAGACACGAACACGATTCCGATAGCCTTTCATTCTTTTTTGCGATCGTTCCAGACGCCCCTCTGGGGACCCACTACCGCCTTTCGGCACGTAAGACCTAGGAGTTGAGTTTTTTATTTCTCCTAGGCAACCGCTACCGTAAGTCCTGGGCAACCCCCAGGCAATCCCAATCCGCGGGGTGTCTTCACCTCCTCCTCCGGGGGGATGGCTTTGACCCCCAAAATCAGCACCCACACCTCGGAACTTTTGGTCGGCGTATCCCGGCTGCCTTGGTGTGGTAGTACGAAATTCGGAAGTCCTGGCCTCCCAGGCATCACTAACCTTGCCTCCCCTATTTGTCGACTCGGTACGTCTGCTCGCGAAGCAGCCCTTGCGACTGGGCAGGCTAACAACCTGATACCCCTTCTCCTCTCTTGGGTGGACCTATTGCTTTTTGGGGGAAAAATCCGCGCGGCCCATGATCCCGGGGGACGGCCTTTGGCCTTCCCACCCCCCCGGCGTTGTGGGGTTCGACCATCTTAGGCCAGTGTGAACTTGAGTTTCGACCCAGGAGTCCCAGCGGTCACGGCGGAAAACCACCAGGGTTGGGGGGAGTTTCTACGACTATGCAGTAATTGGGGCTCTTTTCGGTTACCTTTTGGGGGTGGCGGCGGCTTCGGTCGGCTGCTGGGGAGGGTTTTTTTTTGTGGTGGAGGGTTAGCGAGGCAGCGAGCGGGCTGTTAATGATGTATTTGTGGCAGGTGGCCAGGAGGTGGATTTCTTTCAGGGGGCCCTTGGCTGGGGGGAGTATCTCATGCCGGCTTAGCTAGATTACGATTTAGTTCGTAGAAACGGGGCGTCGTACCCCCGGGCTAGATAGAATGGAAATCAAGGTTACAGCACTCCCACACCGGTACAGTATCTGATGTACCAAAACTTTGATATCATAGATTTTATTATTGTTGTCACGCGTGATGTAAAGTTCTATTCAAAAAAAAATTGGCCCATCGATGCCATCTTTTCCAACAGAGTGTTGGTGGAATGAGGGATAATCCAAGAAAACGAGTGATAATGGTGATTCAGTGGGATTCGCCAAGGGCCATGTGCACACCCCGTTGCACGCGCTGTCTTTAAACGGCATAGTACTGTAGTAGAGCGGAAGCCGCTAGCTAGCACTAAACTTCAAACACTCCAACTGTCTCTCCCTCCCTCTCTCCCTATCGCCTGTTTTCCTTTCCCTTCAAACCCTCACAACCTTTTTCTCCCTTATCGCTACCCATCCTCTCGTTTATGTAGTGGTGCGGAGGTCATCTGGTCTATCGTTATCTATCATCTTCCCACCACCAGGCCAAGAAATCTAAACTAGCCCACCCTCAATCTCTCTTATCGCCCCCTGTATTGACCCATCCATCCATATTTTAACCTCCTGCAATGGCCCACATAGGTTACGAAGCCACTCCGACCAGAGATTCCCTTGAACTGGACTCACTGGTCTCATCGTCGGCTTCAGCATCACCGCGTTCCTCAACATCCTCACGCTCTGGAATCTCATCCTCCCGTCGAATGTCGCTCGCCTCTGACGATGAAGATGCTGAACCTGGTCGCCCACGTGCTTACCGGTCCTATTCCGTCTCCTCCGCTTTTGACTTCAACACCCATTTAGTGCCCCTTACATCCTCCGCGGAAGCCCGATATCAGCAACTAGGCGCGACGAACGCTCCCGGCTCAAATCTCGTGGGTACATTAGAGAAGCAAAAAACTCTCACATATCTCAATGGATTATCGCTACTGGTTGGTCTGCAGATAGGCTCTGGAATATTCTCCTCACCTAGCCAGGTTAACAACCATACGCCCTCTCCGGGAGTGAGCCTGATAGTCTGGGCCGTTGCCGGATTATTGGCGTGGACGGGTGCTGCGAGCTATGCTGAGTTAGGTGGCGCCATCCCTTTGAATGGTGGGAGCGGTGTATATCTACGGCATTGCTTCGGAGAGTTGATTAGCTTTTTATATTCATGGACCGCCATCACCGTATTGAAGCCTGGGGGTGCGGCTATCATCGCCATCATATCGGGAGAGTACATTAATAGGGTTATCACGGGCTCATTTACAGCTGAAGCTGATGCGGTACTACCATCGGAATGGGCGAACAAATTAGCAGCCTTTTTATGCTTATCCTTGGTTACCGCATTAAATATACTTTCGACGAGACTCACCACCCGATTATCTGATTCACTGCTGTTTTTGAAGGTGGGGAGCTTGTTGGCCATCACGATCATCGGTATCATCGTTGCGGCAACCGGGTTGAACGGAGATGGGAAGGGAGCTAGCACTGAATGGAAGGACAGAGGATGGTTCGATAACAGAAAAGGGGGCGTATCAGGGCGGGAAAGTGAGTCGATGATTGGCGGGTTGGGGGAATATGCAATTGCCTTGTATGCCGGATTATGGGCCTTTGATGGATGGGATAATGTTCGTTTGATCTATGGCTGTCTGTGCGCTGGTTCGTGCTGATTGTTGCAATAGGTCAACTTTGTTGTAGGGGAAATGAAGAATGCGCAACGAGATCTCCCCCGAGTGATCCACAGTGCTATGCCTCTTGTGATTACGTCATATCTCCTCGCGAACGTGGCATACTATTTGGTCCTTCCTGGGGAGGTGATTGGAAAGAGCAATACTATTGCTGTGGTATGTATGCCCTCTTAGATATTATTGGGGTTGGATTAACAAAGAATAGGCATTTGGCACTAAGGTATTTGGTACAGCTGGTGGTGTTGTTTTTGCCCTAGCTGTATCTCTTTCCTGTTTTGGGGCGCTCAACGCTACCGCCTTTACCTCTGGCCGCCTTGTCTATGTTGCGGGTAAAGAAGGTTATCTTCCCGCTATCTTCGGCACTTTGGGGTTGCGTGGCAAAGATAACGAATCTACCCGACGCTCTCCGGGAAGTGATAAGAAATCGATCTTGGAACGTATCCTTTCGATTTTTGGGCGTGGTTCCTCCAACGGTGAACCGAGTGTCCATTCTTGGAATAAAACCCCGATATATGCTATGCTACTGAATTCCTTTCTTACGACACTTTATATTACCGTTGGTGAATTTGGAACATTGCTCACGTTTTATGGAGTAGCGGGATATACCTTCTATTTCCTCACGGTTCTCGGTCTGATAGTTCTGCGCGTTAAGGAACCAGACCTAGAAAGGCCATACAAAACATGGATAACAACTCCCATAATTTTCTGCTGTGTCAGCTTATTCCTAATATCCCGAGGAGTGTTCAGTAGCCCATTGCAGACACTGGTGGTAGTTGCATTTGTGGTGGCTGGAATACCGGTTTATTACTGGAGGGTTGGAGGATGGAAGGGGTGGAAGTTGCCTTGGGGGCAATGAATAGATGAGACCCGAAATGATGAGTTATTTCTTTGTGGAGTTGGAGCATGGGTGGTGTTTAATTTTGGCTTTCGTTCTATATGTCTTTTAAGACGAAGGGTTATTGTTGGTCTTACTGTATACTGGGCTAGAAGATGGATGTTTAGATAGTTTGGTGGGCATAGATTGTTTATGCAGGATATAATGTACGGCTACTGGATGAATACGATGATGTTATGGTTAGGTTGGACAAGAATGACAGCTTTGCATACCGTTAACTGTAATTCAATAGTCATGTGAATGTGAAAATGATTTTTAGCAAACTGTTTGCCTACCGTACTCTTATGTGGTCCCTTTGTGCTGCAGCCTAGGGGCCTTAATTCACTGAACCTCACTCGTGCACTATGAACGGATTAGGGTTAGCATGAAAAATACGGCTGGCGTACTTCGAGATTTCCAAAGTCTTGGCATACAGCCGCCGTTACCCTGTCGCCACCATCATTCGACAATAGTCCGTGTCACCAGCGACAGCTTCAACAACCCCCATCAAGCTCAGAACTTTTCACAACTCAACATCAAAACATCCTGGCCCCACCTGCAAATATATCCTAGAGCACTCGAAAAGTTAACAGTCAGACAACATGGGTGGTGTAAGTTCCCCTTCTTCTCCCCCCCCCGCGCTAAATAAACACTAACATCCCGCAGGATCTCAATCTCAAAAAATCCTGGCATCCCCACCTCCTCAAGAACCAAGAGCGCGTGTGGCAGGAGGAGAAAAAAGCCCTCGAGGAGCGCAAGCGCATCGACCAATGGCGCAAAGAACGCGAAGAGGAGCGCCAGCTCCAGGAGCTCCGGCAATTACAAGCTGCCGCGGGCGGCAAACAGGCCGTTGACCGGGTCGACTTTTTGTATTCGGGCCCTTCGCAGGGGATGGATAGGACTACGGAGGAGATGGAGGGGTACTTGCTTGGGAAGCGCAGGATCGACGGACTGTTGAAAGGGGGGGATATGGATGTTTTGAAGAAGGATGCTGGCGTCAGTGTTGGTGTCTCGCCGGCGGCGGCGGGGGCTGCGGCTGCGTCTGGGGGGTTGATGGGTGTTGCTGGTGTGAGGGATGTTGCGAATAAGGTTCGGGAGGATCCGCTGTTGGCGATTAAGAGGCAGGAGCAGGCGGCGTATGAGGCGTTTATGAAGGACCCTACCAGGAGGAGGCAGTTGAAGGAGGCTGTCGGTGGGAAGTCTGGGGATAAGGATAAGAAGAGGGAGAAGGACAGGAGTGATCGGGGACACAGAAGTAGGGATGACGATGATAGGAGGAGTCGTGACCGTAGACACAGACGGGACGACGACAGGCATAGACGGGACGACGATAGACATAGGCGAGATGACGATCGGTCAAGACGAGACGACGATAGGCCCAGACGAGACGACAAACTCGAGAAGACCAGCAGTAGGAATCGATCCAGGGATGGCAGAAGAGATTCTCACCACTACCGTCGCAGAAGAAGCCCTTCCTCCTCCCGCTCCCTCTCCCGCTCCCGAAGTCCCCCCCCTCACCGCCATAATCACCACCACCACTCCCCACGCAGAACCCGTTCTCCCCGCCGTGCTCACTACAACCACCGTAATCCAACCCCACCCGGCCACCGCGACGAACAACGGCCCACCACCCGCCCCCGGGAGAAAGACCCTGCGGAAGCCGAGCGCGCGCAGAAACTTGCCATCGCAGAAATGGTCGCCAACGCCTCGCAGATGAACGCCGAACGGGCGCAGCGTCTGGCGGAATTGTCGATTAAGGAAAAGGTGGAGCTGGAAGCTGAAGAGAAGGCCCGCATGCGCAGCTCAAAGTTGGGTGGTAAGGGGGAGTTTCTTGCTGGCGTTAATCGCAAGGCGGGCGATTTGGATCTTGGTGAGAGGGTTAGGAGGGGGCGGCAGACGCTTGTTTCTGAGAGGGAGGATTGAGTGGTTTAGTCATGGATGATTGGATGAATTGGTGGGGTTTTTGCGGAAATGTTGGTTGTATCACTTGTAATAATGGTACTTGTTTTATTTTATTTCCAGGGTGGGATTTTCGTAACTGCTGGGGTTAGGTTTGTCATAGCATTGGGTAACTTGCTTAGTCTACAAATACGAGATTCGCTTTTCCAAAACTTATCAACTTGCCATGAATATATGAACGTGGGGACTTGACATGTATCTGTGCTGGTACTGGATCGAGAATCGTACCGGTGGATAACGTATCCAGGGAACTTTGACGATCTCATCAGACATCCACAGACTATGATCAAATCTCCACATATAAAATCTACCATCACTGAAGCTTCGAACCACTGTATTCACATCCTTCCTAGTTCCTTAAAGCAATACCATTTCTCCTTATTTCTCGTGGCCAACTTATCATCCCCTTCCCCTCCACCACAACTCCTCCTAACCTTAAACCTGATTATCCCAACATCATCCTACCTTGAACTTCCCCCCCCATACTCACGATAATGTTACACTGCCTACCACACCACACTGTCTTAACGCAGAAATCCAAGATAACCCTCCCCTACCAATCCTCCTCATCGCGGTTCTATCATAGTAGTTCCCAAAGAGCGCAGAAGAGCTTTACGTTAACCTAAAAAACCTCCATATCAAAGCGCAAACCGTAACACTTGTAGAAGTCGGCGGCACTATCATAGTACTCACAAGTTATACCGGAAAATTGTCAAAGGGGGGTTTTAGCATATCTACTTTTGCTTTTGCAAGGGAGCGGGGGGGGTGAGCTTGGATTTTGGAAGTTAGGGTTTGGTGGGGTTGGTGTTTGGGTTGTTTAGTTAGATGGGGGATTGCGGTGGTAGGTATGGTGTTTCTTGGGTGGGGTACTGTTTGTAGAGTATTACCCTCCCTGGCAAGGTTTCTTTGGAAGTGGATTGTGGTGGGTGATGGTGTTTTTGCGGTCGAGTGACTGGGGGTGGTGGAATACAGTAGCTTAACTTTGTCAAGTATGGTGTCTGTTTATCTGTGGATTTTAATTTTTTTTTTTGCTTTTTTTTTTGCGCGAATAAATTTTTCTTTTTGTGTCTGCCTTGTGCGGTATCTTGTCGTTTTGAAATGGTTAGGGAAATTTGTCTTTATTTACATAGTTTTTGCATTCTTAATTTTGGGTGCTGTGGTATTCATTATTGACTTGTCGATAACACACTGGGTCTTTAATTTTTTTTTCTGTGTAGTTGAATAGGTCTGCTGATCATAAAGACAGATTACCTTACATGTCAGTCTGTGAGGCGGAGCCTAAGGATGATTCTGCCTAACTTTCGGTGAGTTGGCATTTCTGCACGTGGAAATGATTGGACAGTCATTGTCTCACAGCAAAGTGGGTATCGCCCCACTTTTTTTTTTTCAGCTCTGCCCGCACGAGTATGGTGCCTTACCGTACTTGGAAGGTTTATAAACCCCCTTAGTATCTCAAACTTTTTGGGCAGAAAATCTTGGCCAATACTACAAATATGGGATCTGTCAACTTCGGGAACGGAAATGACCACTGTGGGATCATAACAGATAGTTTCAACAAAACCTACAATATATCGGACGGGGATGCACAAATCATGCATTGGCTCTCCCCACTCGAGCCCCGCAACAGACATCAAGACGTGCGCAACGACCGATTCGATGGGGTTGGGGATTGGGTTTTGGAAGCAAACGAGTTTCGAAGGTGGAGAAGTGGTGAGACTGGAGTCGATGGGGCTGTCTTGTTTTGTTCGGGGAATCCAGGAGTTGGAAAGACATGTTTAAGGTAGGACGCGAGATTTTTGAACGGATTGTTTGTATGTCACTAACAACTAAAACAACCAGTTCCCTTGTGATTGACAGCCTGTGCGACAAGGCTAGGGAGGAAGGTGGCTTGGTTCGGCGGGAGCTTTCACCACAAACTGGCCTAAACAGACCACATAACTATGAGTGTAGGAGAGCGAGATTTTCGTAGAACTGATGGGGGAGCACGGGCAAGAATCGGCGGGTATTTTCATCACAAACTGGCATAGACAGACTACATAACTATAAGTGTAGGAGAGCGAAATTTTCGTAGAACTGATGGGGGAGCACGGGCTTGGTTCGGCGGGTGCTTTCACCACAAACTGGCACAAGCAGACCACATAACTATAAGTGTAGGAGAGCGAGATTTTCGTAGAACTGATGGGGGAGCACGGGCAAGGGTCGGCGGGGGTTTTCACCACAAACTGGCAGAAGCAGACTACTTAACTATAAGTGTAGGAGAGCGAGATTTTCGTAGAACTGATGGGAGAGTACAGGTATGGATCGGCGGTTGTTTTCACCACATAGTGGCAGAAGCAGACCACATAACTATGAGTGTAGGAGAGCGAGATTTTCGTAGGACTGATGGGGGGGCACGGGCAAGAGTCGGCGGGCGTTTTCACCACAGGCTGGCCTAAACAGACCACATAACTATAAGTGTAGGAGAGCGAGATTTTCGTAGAACTGATGGGGCAGCACGGGCATGCGTCGGCGGGAGCTTTCACCACAAACTGGCCTAAGCAGACCACATAACTATAAGTGTAGGAGAGCGAGATTTTCGTAGGACTGATGGGGGGGCACGGGCAAGGGTCGGCGGGTGTTTTCACCACAAACTGGCCTAAACAGACCACATAACTATAAGTGTAGGAGAGCGAGATTTTCGTAGAACTGATGGGGGAGCACGGGCATGCGTCGGCGGGTGCTTTCACCACAAACTGGCCTAAGCAGACCACATAACTATAAGTGTAGGAGAGCGAGATTTTCGTAGAACTGATGGGGCAGCACGGGCATGAGTCGGCGGGAGCTTTCACCACAAACTGGCATAAACAGACCACATAACTATAAGTGTAGGAGAGCGAGATTTTCGTAGAACTGATGGGGCAGCACGGGCATGCGTCGGCGGGTGTTTTCACCACAAACTGGCCTAAACAGACCACATAACTATAAGTGTAGGAGAGCGAGATTTTCGTAGAACTGATGGGGGAGCACGGGCTTGGTTCGGCGGGTGCTTTCACCACAAACTGGCACAAGCAGACCACATAACTATAAGTGTAGGAGAGCGAGATTTTCGTAGAACTGATGGGGGAGCACGGACAAGGCTTGGCGGGTGCTTTCACCACAAACTGGCATAGGCAGACTACATAACTATAAGTGTAGGAGAGCGAAATTTTCGTAGAACTGATGGGGCAGCACGGGCATGCGTCGGCGGGAGCTTTCACCACAAACTGGCCTAAGCAGACCACATAACTATAAGTGTAGGAGAGCGAGATTTTCGTAGAACTGATGGGGGAGCACGGGCGAGACTCGGCGGTTTCTTTCACTACATATTGGCGTAAGCAGGCTACTTAACTATAAGTGTAGGAGAGCGAGATTTTCGTAGGACTGATGAGGGAGTACAGGCTAAAACCTACGGGTGTATTCACGGCATCGTGGAAACGATAGACAACACAATTGTAGGGTAGAGAAGTAAAGGTTGTTTCGTCGATTATAGTGGCTGTAGGGGTCTATACGACGACGCACCTCGGGACACTTAGGCATGTCAGAAAGGACGGGCATTTGTATACTGAGTACGGTCGAGGACCATAACGCCATTGCGTTTTAGTAATCGGGTCTTCTCTATACCACTAGTTTAAGTAGTTCTTCAGAGTCGCATTCGCAAAAGTGCAACAGGCAGTATAGGAAGGAACGCACGACAGGGGTCATTATTCTTCGTATAAGATCTTCCCCACAACAACTGCCCCGACTTGCTTCTTAACCGCTTTCCAGCGCCTATGTTGCTCTTAGTTCCATCCAGTTCGTGTGGACACGTTAATAACTCACACCAGATAGCTTATCTCAGCATAGAAATCTTTCTACGAGAACATTGCATATCACGTTTTCAGCGTGCCACCTACTTCTGAAGAGTTGACACTGTTCTGGGTCACTTGTACGATCCTCGCAGGCGTTGCGCCCTTGCAAAAGTTATAAATCTAGACAACTAGGTTAAAGTTGAGGGTCGCGTACTGTATCGAGGACCTGTTCATTGCCAGCAAGGCTTACACTGTGGGTGTAGTCTTGGAAGTCAGGCTCGAGACCAGAAAAAGGGAAGACACGGAAGTCAGCTAGATACCAAAAACACATGCGTAGTGAGTCAGGTAACGGAGCACAGTAGAGTAGTTCGAAGAAGGAAGAGACTGCTTGACAGTAAAGAGGGTCCTAACGCAGCTACAAATTGCTTTGTTCCTCCTTAGATTTTTCGGACCAATTATTTGGAAGAGATTCACTGCCTCACCCTTTCGATTTAAGAGAGTGCGTGTAAAGGCTATAGAAAAGACCCTACTAAGAGTTATATAGGCGGGCGTTTAGCAGCCAGTAGCGAAGACCGCGCCTCAGGTACAGATTGAAGTAGAGGTCTATCGAGGACTACAGTAGGCATAACCCTGACTACCCATATTGTCGACGAAACCGCTTGTGAGAAACTTGTAGAAGGGGTTGTACCCCGGAAGGACACTCCTTATAGGCGCAGGGTCCACTGAGAGCCTACTAGAGAACGTCGCTGAATTCTTCGAGGCTATCCATGAAACCATCCGTGAGTAGCTCTCGTAGTTATGTTTACTTTTGAACGCGATCGGGTCGTTATCATCAGAAATTGTAGCGGTAGTCAAGGCCTTCAGCGTCAGGAGAAGGTGGTTTAAGAAAAAATGAAAAAACTTTCCGGAGCGCATGTAGGCAGCCCTATAGAGGAGGGTGATCAACGAAGTCTTATCGAGGGTAGTACAAGCACTAGCAGACAAGAGGGACCCGTTGCTTTAGCGTCATTTTTGGTCGATGGCATTGTAGCT
>ML120382.1:570120-665882 GCA_003788595.2 Choiromyces venosus 120613-1
TATAGGGGAGCACGGGCCAGGATCGTCGGTTGTTTTCACCACAAACTGGCAGAAGCAAACCACATAACTATGAGTGTAGGAGAGCAAGATTTTCGTAGAACTGATGGGGGAGCACGGGCAAGGGTCGGCGGGGGTTTTCACCACAAACTGGCAGAAGCAGACTACTTAACTATAAGTGTAGGAGAGCGAGATTTTCGTAGAACTGATGGGAGAGTACAGGTATGGATCGGCGGTTGTTTTCACCACATAGTGGCAGAAGCAGACCACATAACTATGAGTGTAGGAGAGCGAGATTTTCGTAGGACTGATGGGGGGGCACGGGCAAGAGTCGGCGGGCGTTTTCACCACAGGCTGGCCTAAACAGACCACATAACTATAAGTGTAGGAGAGCGAGATTTTCGTAGAACTGATGGGGCAGCACGGGCATGCGTCGGCGGGAGCTTTCACCACAAACTGGCCTAAGCAGACCACATAACTATAAGTGTAGGAGAGCGAGATTTTCGTAGAACTGATGGGGCAGCACGGGCATGCGTCGGCGGGAGCTTTCACCACAAACTGGCATAAACAGACCACATAACTATAAGTGTAGGAGAGCGAGATTTTCGTAGAACTGATGGGGCAGCACGGGCATGCGTCGGCGGGTGTTTTCACCACAAACTGGCCTAAACAGACCACATAACTATAAGTGTAGGAGAGCGAGATTTTCGTAGAACTGATGGGGGAGCACGGGCTTGGTTCGGCGGGTGCTTTCACCACAAACTGGCACAAGCAGACCACATAACTATAAGTGTAGGAGAGCGAGATTTTCGTAGAACTGATGGGGGAGCACGGACAAGGCTTGGCGGGTGCTTTCACCACAAACTGGCATAGGCAGACTACATAACTATAAGTGTAGGAGAGCGAAATTTTCGTAGAACTGATGGGGCAGCACGGGCATGCGTCGGCGGGAGCTTTCACCACAAACTGGCCTAAGCAGACCACATAACTATAAGTGTAGGAGAGCGAGATTTTCGTAGAACTGATGGGGGAGCACGGGCTTGGTTCGGCGGGTGCTTTCACCACAAACTGGCACAAGCAGACCACATAACTATAAGTGTAGGAGAGCGAGATTTTCGTAGAACTGATGGGGGAGCACGGACAAGGCTTGGCGGGTGCTTTCACCACAAACTGGCATAGGCAGACTACATAACTATAAGTGTAGGAGAGCGAAATTTTCGTAGAACTGATGGGGGAGCACGGGCTTGGTTCGGCGGGAGCTTTCACCACAAACTGGCCTAAACAGACCACATAACTATGAGTGTAGGAGAGCGAGATTTTCGTAGAACTGATGGGGGAGCACGGGCAAGAATCGGCGGGTATTTTCATCACAAACTGGCATAGACAGACTACATAACTATAAGTGTAGGAGAGCGAAATTTTCGTAGAACTGATGGGGGAGCACGGGCTTGGTTCGGCGGGAGCTTTCACCACAAACTGACCTAAACAGACCACATAACTATAAGTGTAGGAGAGCGAGATTTTCGTAGGACTGATGGGAGAGCACGGGCAAGGGTCGGCGGGGGTTTTCACCACAAACTGGCAGAAGCAGACTATTTAACTATAAGTGTAGGAGAGCGAGATTTTCGTAGAACTGATGGGAGAGTACAGGTATGGATCGGCGGTTGTTTTCACCACATAGTGGCAGAAGCAGACCACATAACTATGAGTGTAGGAGAGCGAGATTTTCGTAGGACTGATGGGGGGGCACGGGCAAGAGTCGGCGGGCGTTTTCACCACAGGCTGGCCTAAACAGACCACATAACTATAAGTGTAGGAGAGCGAGATTTTCGTAGAACTGATGGGGCAGCACGGGCATGCGTCGGCGGGAGCTTTCACCACAAATCAAGATGCTTTTAGAGCGAGAGGATGTGAATATCAATTCATCAGACGGAGACGGTCAAACACCACTTTTGTGGGCGGCTTGGAACGGGCACGGGGGGGTAGTCAGGATGCTTTTAGAGCGAGAGGTTGTGAATATCAATACACCAGACGAATACGGTCAAACACCACTTTTTGGGGCGGCTTGGAACGGGCACGAGGGGGTAGTCCAGATGCTTTTAGAGCGAGAGGATGTGGGTATCAATTTATTAGACAAAACCGCTCAAACACTACTTTTGTGGGCGGCTAGTACCGGGCACGACGGGATAGTCAAGTTGCTTTTAGACCAGGGAGATGTCAATTCCGAAACACCGAATAAGGAAAACCAAACACCACTGTCGTTGGCTCTGTCTGGAAGACACGATGAAGCTGTGCGGTTGCTACGGGAAGGAGGGAAACAAAATCCCGACACATCTTCTCCCGATAGCCAGACTCCCTTGCCGTCTCTTAGACGTAAGGGCGAGTCTGCGATGGAGACCCAATCCCTAGGCGATGACCTTATTCCTGACATCACAAACCTCAACGATCGACAAGCACATCCATCGGCTGACCCCAATGAGCCGGAAAGCGTTTTGAAACGCAAGGACTCTATTTCCGTGTCCGCTGGTGGAGACCTCCCCTTAGCTGAACTCTCCGGATTACCCCAGCCCACTTCCGACTTACCCCCGATGCTCTCGCTTTCTGCAAGGAAGCTCGACACTCATTCCTACAACACTCAGCTCAGCCTCACGATTCCGATCAATTGGTATCTCATTATCGCCTCTTTTGTTTGTCTTTTGGCAATCTTTGTTTACACTCTTTCTTCGTCATCTAAGTTGTGCTCATTCTATAGGTGATTGGCACCTGGTCTTTTGACGTGGGCAAGATTTTCTTAGAACTGGATGTAAAAACATTTTTGGTGGAAAGCGGGTTTTGGTGGTTTCTCTGCTCTTTTGTTTTCACCTTTTCTATTGGAGTTCTGATTAGATCTGTTTATCTTCTCTTCTTGTTCTTTTCTTTCATTTTCTTTGTATATATTTGTACGATAACTTGTGGATGTTGGTTTATCATACGGCCTACCGTATTACACCCGAGTACGCTGGAGTCAGATGAGCTTGAGGAAGTGGTTCAATTCTTTTTTTCTTTTACTTTCACATCTAGCTAGGGTGGTTCATCTTTCCAGTACAGCTTATCTCTAATTAATATGGAATGTTTACTGTCGTTTCGCTTTAGATAGCGCTTTCAGAATGTTTACACCATCATTCGGGAGTGCCTGGAAAACTTCGCTATTACCTGAATGGAGACTGCTTTCTCGGGATGAAGTGGATAAATAATAGGAAGCCCGAGCCCTCTCCTCCAGCCTTGGTGGTGATGTATTTCTGTAGCTTAGGGTCGGACACTATAATAATAGCTGCGTTGGTTGTTCTGCCTAGTGACATGGAATTGACGATATCGCAGCTATAATAGTGTGGCGGGCCAAGAATTGTCAATGGAGGATACTAGTATCATCAACTCAGCGGATGTGAAGATGCTCTATTTAATCAGATTGCTCAGGTGCCCCCATGGGCATCTATCATACTTGGAATGATTTCTGCATTTTTTCACCCGTCATACTTGAATTTCTCAGCTTCGTTCAGGGCTCAATAATTTGTTTAATTAGCTCATTCCTGCTCTCACGAGTAATGGCCCATGTGTGAACCACACGGCACTGGAAAGAATTAGTATGCAATAGAACTATAGCTGGCTACCACCAGTCATAGGCTTCTAAGATATTAGAGACTGGAATTTGTAACAGGTGGTAACCTGTATGAACTAATACAATAGGGATCGGCAGTAGGCCAGCTAGCGTTCGATTCCTAAGGGAGACTAGAGAGGTAAAGACAAGAAGGTCTTAGAAGAAGCGAAGGGGAAGGGGAGTAAGAGAATCGCTGTTCAACCAAGTATATTTCTTATCTAGGTTCTGTCTGAAGTCTGGTGGTTCCTGCTAGTCAGGAAGTCTGTCTTAAATACATGATTTCCTCCACCCAAGGCAGAGGTTCCTGAAAACCTGCAACCACTATCATTACCGGTAAGTGCACACTACCGGAATCTTGTGATCCTACCAGAATCTTGTGATCCTACTGGAATCCTGAAAACCTAAGGCAATCCTTCACCCAAGCCTTATTCCTACCGCTGGTATATATGACCATTCCTTCCCTTGGAATCAATCAACCAACATAAGCAAGAATGAACAAAACAACATAACAAAGGAAAACATAAGCATAACCAGTATACAGTTGCTGGAACATGTACACATGTTACAGAATTAAATTTAATACTAGTTCGTGGAATAATAAATTTACTGATTGGGGAGACTTAGAAAGAAAACTAAAGTTAATATAAATCTTGGAGTCACCAGGACATGAACAATGATAAGGACTGAAGTGGAATGGAAAAGGAGTCTCCAATTTAACTGAAAGAGCTATGAATTTATTAATTACTAAATATCTTGCAGTAGAGAATATTTTTACAAACTTGATGCTGACTGTTCTCCTGAGATTCTGTTAGCAATACTTTAACCTTATTACTACTGGTTACTCTGAAGACTATGATATACTGCTAACAATAACTAAATATATCTACTTGGAAATCAAGTCCAACATGATCCAGAGATTGCCTCTGTGCTTTGTTTATACTACTCACAAGTTGGATCTTTTAACTTCTTTAAATTTAGTAGAAATCTGCATAAGTAAAAAAAAAAGACTTACCTTGGATGTATATGGTCTATACAGCATATCAATTTTATGCACCCTGTCTGTTCTATGCATTTGGGTGCAGATTTCCTGTGTTTGTTCTATAGCTAGCATTCTCAATATTTCTTTATTCATGGTCTCTCTATCTACTGTACTGACTGCTTCTGCTTCGGATCTGATTTCTGCTACTGGAGGCCCATTTCATTCCCATTTTATCAGGCTGCTTTGCATAGATCTTTTCCAGATCCCTGATGTTCAAGAACCACTATTCTTCTCTTTCTGTTAAGTATATACCCACCTCATCAAATAACACCATGCACTGAGTATTTTTAAACTTTCTTCCTTCCAATTCCATTCTGTGGATTCTGAAGATCTTCTGTTCATCTTTAGTATTCCAATGAGCTGTTGCTAACTCTCTCATCCTATATTGTATCAATTCTCCTGAAGACATCTGGGTTTATAAGATCTATACATGGCCTTTGAAATGTCCCAATACTGGACTCCAGTGAAGTACCTCTCAATCCTACAATCCTACAAGTATTTGGTGTCTTCTGAGTGATGGTATAATAGGTTATAACCTACATGAAGTAATACAATATAGGATAAGTCATAGGTCAGCTAGTGCTCAGTACCTAAGGATGACTGGAGAGGTAAAGATAAGAAGATCTTAGAAGAGACAGGAAGGGCAAAGAAACAATAGGATCACCATTCAACCAAGTATATTTCTTATCTAAGCATTTGTCTGAGCCTCAGCATTTTCTGCTAGTCAGGAACTTGAAGTCTGTCTTAAATACATAATTTCCTCCACCAAGGTAGTCAAAAGAAAACCTGCAACCACTATCATTACCAATGAGTATATACTACCAAAATGCTGTGATCCTACCGGAATGCTGAAATTCCAAGGCAATCCATAACCTAAGCCCATCTTCTACTTCTGGTAAACATGACCATTCCTTCCCATGGAATGCCTAAGGCAAAGCCTTGCTGTTATTAATGTACAATAATAAATCATAAAAAAAATACTGGGATCCCCACCTCCTCAAGAACCAGAAGCGCGTGTGGCAGGGGGAGAAAAAAGCCCTCGAGGAGCGCAAGCGCATCAACCAATGGCGCAAAGAACGCGAAGAGGAGCTCCAGCAATTACAAGCTGCCGCAGGCGGCAAACAGGCCGTTGACCGGGTCGACTTTTTGTATTCGGGCCCTTCGCAGGGGATGGATAGGACTACGGAGGAGATGGAGGGGTACTTGCTTGGGAAGCGCAGGATCGACGGACTGTTGAAAGGGGGGGATATGGATGTTTTGAAGAAGGATGCTGGCGTCAGTGTTGGTGTCTCGCCGGCGGCGGCGGTGGGTGGTGCTGCGTCCGGGGGGTTGATGGGTGTTGCTGGTGTGAGGGATATTGCGAATAAGGTTCGGGAGGACCCGCTGTTGGCGATTAAGAGGCAGGAGCAGGTGGCGTATGAGGCGTTTATGAAGGAAGAGACAGTTGAAGGAGGCGTCGGTGGGAAGTCTGGGGATAAGGATAAGAAGAGGGAGAAGGACAGGAGTGATCGGAGACACAGGAGTAGGGATGACGATGACAAGAGAAGTCGTGACCGTAGACACAGACGGGACGACGATAGACATAGGCGAGATGACGATCGGTCAAGACGAGACGACGATCGGTCTAGACGGGACGACGATAGGCCCAGACGAGACGACAAACTCGAGAAGACCAGCAGTAGGAATCGATCCAGGGATGGCAGAAGAGATTCTCACCACTACCGTCGCAGAAGAAGCCCTTCATCTTCCCGCTCCCTCTCCCGCTCCCGAAGTCCCCCCCCTCACCTCCATAATCACCACCACCACTCCCCACGCAGAACCCGTTCTCCCCGCCGTGCTCACTACAACCACCGTAATCCAACCCCACCCGGCCACCGCGACGAACAACGGCCCACCACCCGCCCCCGGGAGAAAGACCCCGCGGAAGCCGAGCGCGCGCAGAAACTTGCCATCGCAGAAATGGTCGCCAACGCCTCGCAGATGAACGCCGAACGGGCGCAGCGTCTGGCGGAATTGTCGATTAAGGAAAAGGTGGAGCTGGAAGCTGAAGAGAAGGCCCGCATGCGCAGCTCAAAGTTGGGTGGTAAGGGGGAGTTTCTTGCTGGCGTTAATCGCAAGGCGGGCGATTTGGATCTTGGTGAGAGGGTTAGGAGGGGGCGGCAGACACTTGTTTCTGAGAGGGAGGATTGAGGGGTTTAGTCATGGATGATTGGATGAATTGGTGGGGTTTTTGCGGAAATGTTGGTTGTATCACTTGTAATAATGGTACTTGTTTTATTTTATTTCCAGGGTGGGATTTTCGTAACTGCTGGGGTTAGGTTTGTCATAGCATTGGGTAACTTACTTAGTCTACAAATACGAGATTCGCTTTTCCAAAACTTATCAACTTGCCATGAATATATGAACATGCGGGACTTGACTTGTATCTGTGCTGGTACTGGATCGAGAATCATACCGGTGGATAACGTATCCAGGGAACTTTGACGATCCCATGCCCATCAGACATCCACAGACTATGGTCAAGTCTCCACATATAAAATCTACCATCACTGAAACTTTGAACCACTGTATTCACAACCTTCCTAGTTCTTTAAAGCAATACCATTTCTCTTTATTTCTCGTGGCCAACTTGCCATCCCATTCCCCTCCACCACAACTCCTCCTAACCTTAAACCTGATTATCCCAACATCATCCTACCATAAACTCCCCACCCCATACTCACAGATAATGTTACATTGCCTACCACACTACACCGTCTAAACGTAGAAATCCAAGATAACCCTCCCCCACCAATCCTCCTCATCGCAGTTCTATCATACTAGTTCCCAAAGAGCGCAGAAGAGCTTTACGTTAACCCAAAAAACCTCCATATCAAAGCGCAAACCGTAATACTTGTAGAAGTCAGCGGCACTATCATGGCACTCACAAGTTATACCAGAAAATTGTCAAAGGGGGGTTTTAGCATATCCACTTTTGCTTTTGCAAGGAAGCGGGGGGTGAGCTTGGATTGTGGAAGTTAGGGTTTGGTGGGTTGGTGTTTGGGTTGTTTAGTTAGGTGGAGGATTACAGTCGTAGGTATGGTGTTTCTTGAGTGGGGTACTGTATGTAGAGTATGTGCCCTCCCTGAGTGGGTTGTGGTGGGTGATGGTGTTTTTGCGGTCGAGTGACTGGGGGTGGTGGAATACAGTAGCTTAAGTTTGTCAAATATTATGTCTGTTTATCTGTGGATCTTATTTTATTTTTTTGCTTTATTTTTTTGGCGCGAATAACTTTCTTTTTGTGTCTGCCTTGTGCGGTATCTTGTCGTTTTGATATGATTAGGGAAATTTATCTTTATTTACATGGTTTTTACATTCTTAATTTTGGGTGCTGTGGTATTCATTATTGACTTGTGGATAACATACTGGGGTCTTTAAAATTTTCGGTAAAGGTCTCCAATGCCACAGAGTTTTATGTTTTATCCCTCCAATGCCACAAGATCTTATAAGATTGAATGCTGATCTGATAACAAAACATATTGTGCTCTTTTTTTTTTTTTTTTAATAGTGTAAATGCTAGCCATTCGGTGGGCCATCTTGACAACCACCACACCCTCCACCAAAGTTCCGATCATACTACCCGAAATATCCGCTCTTGCACAACTCCCCGCTTCGCCAGCACTGGGGCAATTATTCCATGCATTTACTGACCTTAAGGAGTTAGTGGAGGATTGGTCTGTGAAAGAAAAGTTTTCATTCAAGATTGCTGATAAAGATCATGAGTGGGTGATCTATACCTGTGTGGTCCCTGAATGTGAATGGTACTCTTAGGGCCGTTCCTCCAGACATATCACCTTTTTCCTTCCATTTCGAAACTGAGAGAAGGCTATTTTCACAGCAGATATAATCACCCAAAGGAACGGTCCCTTTTTTGCCAAACAGGCCCTTAGCAGTAAAGTTCCTATCTTCTATACCTACTTTCCTGTATCCTAGATCTAGCACTATAGAAGAAAAAACCCCCGCAATATATTTTGTTATCAGATCAGCGTTCAATCTTATAAGATCTTGTGGCATTGGAGGGATAAAACATAAAACTCCGTGGCATTGGAGACCTTTACCGTAAATTTTTTTTTTCTATGCAGTTGAATAGGTCTCTGCTGACCATAAAGAAAGATTACCTTTCATGCCAGTCTGTGAGGCGGAGCTTAAGGATTCTGCCTAACTTTCGGTGAGTTGGCATTTGCTGCACGTGGAAATGATTGGACAGTCATTGTCTCACAGCAAAGTGGGTATCGCCCCACTTTTTTTTTTTTCAGCTCTGCCCGCACGAGTATGGTGTCTTACCGTACTTGGAAAGTTTATAAACCCGCTTAGTATCTCAACAAGTTGCTCCACCATATCTTCATTCAATCAACCTTTTGGGCAGAAAATCATGGCCAATACTACGTATATGCGATCGGTCAACATTGGGGACGGAAATGACCACTGTGGGAACATAACAAGTAGTTTCAACAAAACCTACAATATGTCGGACGAGGATGCACAAATCATGCATTGGCTCTCCCCACTCGAGCCCCGGAACAGACATCAAGACGTGCGCACCGACCGATTCGATGGGGTTGGGGATTGGGTTTTGGAAACAAACGAGTTTCGAAAGTGGAGAAGTGGTGAGACTGGAGTCGATGGGGCTGTCTTGTTTTGTTCAGGGAATCCAGGAGTTGGAAAGACTTGTTTAAGGTAGGACGCGGGATTTTTGAACGGATTGTTTGTATGTCACTAACAACTAAAACAACCAGTTCCCTTGTGATTGACAGCCTGTGCGACAAGGCTAGGGAGGAAGGTGTCGATGTTACGGTAGCTGGTTTTTACTGCGATTTCGTTGCCCAGGGAGAACAGACGATCACGAACATGATGGGAGCTATTCTGAAGCAACTAGTGGGAGGAGATATCCCGACGGATGTACGCGAGGCCTTTCAAAAAAGTAAAAAAGAATTTGGTGGAAGAGGACTGCGACTTCCGGAACTGATGGCAATGTTAAAGACTACTATTGCTGGGCTAGCGCAAGTTTTCATTTGCATTGATGCTCTCGATGAGTGCCTACCAGAGTACCTATCGGCGCTTCTTAAGTCGCTGCAAGAGATCATCCGAGAGTCACCTGGGACGCGGATATTCCTCACAGGAAGGCCCCATGTTGGGGAAGATGTTCAAAGAGTGTTCGCCAAAGCAGCTGTTATACCCATCAGTCCCAATACGGATGACATCAGGAGCTATCTGGAGATGAAGTTAGACATGGACTCCGCGTCAGAAGCGATGACCGACGATTTGCGGGCGGATATATTGAGAATCATCCCAGAAAAGATATCGGAAATGTGCGTGAGAGAATTTAGCTTTCCCACTCCGTCACTTAGAGAAGGTTTATTAACCAGGCTTTTTAGATTCCTCCTTGTTTCGTTAAACATCGACGCAATCCTGGGAGAAATGACAGTTCTTCAGAGAAGGAAGAAGCTTGATGAGATGGCACACGGCAATGGACTGAGTGATGCGTACACAAAAACCCTAGATCGACTGAAGGCACAGAAGGGAAAAAGACCAGAGCTCGGACTGAAGGTTCTGATGTGGGTGTCACATTCGGAACGACCGTTACTTGTCCAGGAGCTATGTCATGCGCTGGGAGTTGAAATTGGATCAACAGATCTAAATATTGAAAACGTTCCCGCGTTGCGGACGCTCCTAGCATGTTCACTGGGTCTTGTCACAGTTGAGAAGTCTTCATCCACCGTGCGACTTTTGCACTATACGTTACAGGAGCATCTTTCTAAAGATACGACTCTATTCGATAGACCACACTCAATAATTGCACAGGTGTGCTTGACCTACCTTGATTCTCGTTCTATTCGCGACCTTTCGCCAATTGTTGATTCAACCCCGCCAACATCACCCTTTCTAGAATATGCTTCTTATTACTGGGGACAGCACGCAAGGAGGGATATGACGGACAACGTGAAAACGCTTACGCTGAGGCTTCTCGATGGATTTGATCACTATATCTCTGCTGGGCTAATGTTTTTGCGTCACGGAAAAACTAGGAGCTCGATTGAGCCATATTTTCTACGTCAGAGTGGACTGTACGGATTCAAAGGGCTCCACGCAGCAGCATATCTAGGGATGCCGGTGATATTAGCTGCTTTATTGGAAATGAAGAGATGGGATGTTAACGCAACCGATAGCACGGGTGCTACGGTACTTGGGTGGGCAGCTAGAATGGGACATGAGGGGGTAGTCGGGATGCTTTTAGAGCGAGAGGATGTGAATACCAATTCACCAGACGCATTCGGTCAAACACCACTTTTGCGGGCGGCTGTGGGTGGGCACGAGGGGGTAGTCAGGATGCTTTTAGAGCGAGAGGATGTGAATATCAATACACCAGACAAATACGGTTTGACACCACTTTTTTGGGCGGCTTCGGGCGGGCACGAGGGGGTAGTCAAGATGCTTTTAGAGCGAGAGGATGTGAATATCAATACACCAGACAAAGACGGTAAAACATCACTTTCGTGGGCGGTTGAGAACGGGCACGAAGGGGTAGTCAAGTTGCTTTTAGACCAGGGAGATGTCAATTCCGAAGCACTGAATAAGGAAAACCAAACACCACTGTCGTTGGATCTGTCTGGAAGACACGATGAAGCTGTGAGGTCGCTACCAGAAGGTGGCAAACAAAATCCCGACACATCTGCCCCCAATAGCCAGACCTCCTCCTCGCCGTCTCTTGGACGTAGGGACGAGTCTGCGATAGAGACTCAATCCCTAGGTGATGACTTTATCCCTGACATCACAAACCTCAACGATCGACAAGTACATCCATCGGCTGAGCCCAATGAGCCAGAAGGCGTTTTGAACCGCAAGGACTCTATTTCCGTGTCCACTGATGGAGACCTCCCCTTAGCTGAACTCTCCAGATTACCACAGCCCCCTTCCAACTTACCCCCGATGCTCTCGCCTTCTGCAAGGAAGCTCGGCACTCATTCCTACACCACCCAGCTCACCCTCACGATTCCGATCAATTGGTATCTCATTATCGCCTCTTTTGTTTGTCTTTTGGCAATCTTCGTTTACGCCCTTTCTTCTTCGTCATCAAAGTTATTCTCATTCTATAAGTGATTGGCACCTGGTGTTTTGACGTGGGCGAGATTTTCATGGAAAGCGGGTTTTGGTGGTTTCTCTGCTGTTTTGTTTTCACTTTTTCTATTGGGGGTTTGACTAGATTAGGACCTGTTTATCTTGCCTTCTTCTTTTCATTCATTTTCTTTGTGTATATTTGTACGATAGCTTGTGGATGTTGGTTTATCATACGGCCTACCGTATTACACCCGAGTACGCTGGAGTCATATGAGCTTGAGGAAGCGGTTCAATTCTTTTTTCTTTTACTTTCACATCTAGCTAGGGTGGTTCGTCTTTCCAGTACAGCTTATCTCTAATTAATATGTAATGTTTATTGTCGTTTCACCTGAGACAGCGCTTTCAGAATGTTTGCACTATCATTCGGGAGTGCCTGAAAAACTTCGCTATTACCGGAATGGAGGCTGCTTTCTCGGGATGAAGTGGATAAATAATAGGAAGCCCGAGCCCTCTCCTCCAGCCTTGGTGATGTATTTCTGTAGCTTAGGGTCGAACACTATAATAATAATAGCTGCTTTGGTTGCTCTGTCCAGTGACATAGAATTAGTTGACCATATCGCAACCATAATAGTGTGGCCGGCCAAGAATTGTCAATGGAGGATACAGGTATCATCATCAACTCAGGGGATGTGAAGATGCTCTATCTAATCAGATTGCTCATGTGTCCCCATGTGTAACGACCCACTAGAGGGTGTCTTACAGTAAACTATTCTTACACCCATCCAGGAGACCTTGAGGTCAACGGGTAAGGGTAGTTTGGTTCAATATAGTGGACAACTACATATGCTATAAGATAGTAGTATAAAAGGCGGGCTCAGGAAACGTTCGTGTAATGAGGCCCGAGTTACCCTGACATGAGGCTTGGGTTACCCTGACATAAGGTCTAAGTTACCCTGCCATAAGGTCTGAGTTACCCTGACATGGCACCCAAGTTACCCTACCTAGTATATAGAGGTACTTACTTGGGGCAGGGGGCGATCCTATAAGGATTGGGCACTATGGTAAAATCCAAAGGCAACAAACCTGGTAGCCTTTGGGGGACTATAGAAGGAGCTACAGGGCTCCGAATGCCCCAGGATTTTACAGAGGTATTCCTAACACCCCCCTGCAGCCCCAATGTAAGGACCGCACGTCATGGGCTTACTGTTGTTGAGTTGCTGTATTCCTTACAAAAGGAATGGAGTGGAGGCACTCTTGCAACACCATATAAGTTGTCACCATCCGTCCGACCGGATACTGTCTGTAGGATATATGAGAGGGCATAGGGTGTGCTCCAGAAGAAGGGCTATCTTCTGGTATGAAATATGTGTAAAATGGACAAGAACTGAAGGAGTTACTCAGGTAATACTGGAAGGGTAGTCCAGAGCCTCCCATGTAGTCCCAGGGTGGCCCAGAAGATGTCAAAGAATCTCTGGGCAGGTGAATCACACATAGGCACAACTCATGCCCAATCACTGTAAGACTATTGGGGTTGTTTGAGAACTTTAAAAGTATGAGTCTTATCATGGTAGGGGTACTTTCGAGGAGTGGACTGTGGGTAGCGCCCACCAGGCCAATCACCAAGGTACCCCACCGGGGGAGTCGAGTAGACTTTCCTATCAGGCAAAGACCTGACTAGAATGAAGTAGAAGGTTCAGCTTGATCATGAGAGCTATGTCTACTAAAGGCTTGCATAGATGAAATGCATATGGGTATGAGAGTTTGTAAGTGGTATATCTCCTCAGTTGCATGATAGTTTGCCACTAGCATGTCAACGATATGAAGAGTTTTTCTCCTGCAGGCGCATTAGAGATGCAGTGCTTGAAACACTTGATGTCGGAAGGAGATTTAGCCAGAGCGGGCCAACATCCACAAAGGAATAAGGTCCTTAGTAGTGTGTGTTGGTCAACCTGGAGGAGACGGGTGTGCTCATGATTAAGTTAGAGTAGTGATGGGTGGGAACTGGCAGTATATGATATTCTACTTAAACTATATGCAAGTCCCTCTCTACTCTGACAATCAACTACCTCTCGAGAAACTTACTGAGTGAAACTGCGGCTTAACGATATTAAGTTTTACTATTTTGATTCTTCTTTACTCTACTGTTGATTCAAGTTATCACTTTTTGATCCTTGAGTCACCTCAGTGCGGTCGTGAACTTGGAATCCATCTTCTCTTAGGACGCCCCCATTACACTATGAGCATCTATCATACTATACCCAGAACAACTTCTGCATCCCCTACCTACCATACTTGAATCTCTCAGCTTCTTTCATGGCACAATAATTTAGTTGTTTAGCTCTTTCTTGCTATCACGAGTAATGGTCCATGTGTAGATCACACAGAACTGGAAAGAATTAGTATGTGTGTTACAATCCTCTCTTTCTCGGGTATACTTGCAGTAGGCAACCTTTTCTATATTCCTTGATCGTTGATCTGTTTCCCTTCTTGCGCTTACTTTTTTGGTCTTCGTAGTACAAGTCCTTGACTTCTACGATTCGTTGATTCTCCTAGCGACGACTTTTGAATGTCCGAATGGATTTCTGATTTGGTAGAAAAGCTTTTTGTATTGAAAAGTATTTAGATGGTTGCATGAGGAACTAACTACTCTCGCCTACAGGCCTCCTTATATAGTCGTTCCTCCCCCAACCCTAACCCTTGATGACTTATCCCTGTGAGTCATCCATCCGCGTGACTCAAATGAGTCATCGTGTGAAATCCATCAGCTGACTCCTATGAGTCGTCCTCGCTAACTAATAAAACCAATCAAAAACCAACAAACAAATCATATGTGCAAATCGCGTCATATGTATCAAACCCGTGACTCATAATCTGAGTCACGTGTGAAAACATAACATCATATGATCGCTATTGCGAGTCATAGAAAATCAAACAACCAATAAAAACCTACTAATAGCTTGCTAGCGCAAGTCATGTGAAATACTCGTTCCTTCTGACTCATAAATATGAGTCAGGTGAAATCTGCCTTGCCATTCTGCCTTGCTTAGTCACGATCCATGACAATGTGTTAGAACTATAGGTGGCTACCACCAGTCATAGGTTTCTAGGATGTTTGAGACTGGAATTAATACTGGTCTGTGGAATAATAAACTTACTGATTGTGGAGACTTAGAAAGGAAACTAAAGTTAATATAAATCTTGGAGTCACCAGGACATGAACAACGATAAGGACTGAAGTGGAATGGAAAAGGAGTCTCCAATTTAACTGAAAGAGCTATGAATGTATTAATCACTAAATATCTTGCAGTAGAGAATACTTGTAACAGGTGGTAACCTGTGTGAACTAATACAATAGGGATCGGCAGTAGGCCAGCTATCATTTGATTCCTAAGGGAGACTAGAGAGGGAAAGACAAGAAGGTCTTAGAAGAAGCGAAGGGGAAAGGAAGCAAGAGAATCGCTGTTCAACCAAGTATATTTCTTATCTAGGTTCTGTCTGAAGTCTGGCGTTTCCTGCTAGTCAGGAAGCCTGTCTTAAATACATGATTTCCTCTACCCAAGGTAGAGGCTCCTGAAAACCCACAACCACTGTCATTACCGGTAAGTACACACTACCGGAATCTTGTGATCCTACCGGAGTCCTGAAAGCCCAAGGCAATCCCTCACCGAAGCACTATCTCTACCGCCGGTATACGTGACCATTCCTTCCCTTGGAATCTCTAGGGCACAACCTTGCCGGTACAAAAGCATAACTAAAACAAACATAACATGTTACTGGAATCCTAGTGATACCGGTAGTGAAACAATCAATCAATCAAAGCAAAAACAAACAACATAACATAACAAAGAAAAACATAAGCGTAACCAGTATACAGTTGCCAGAACATGTACACATGTTACAATACTTTTACAAACTTGGTGCTGACTGTTCTCCTGGGATTCTGTTAGCAATACTTTAACCTTGTTACTACTGGTTACTCTGAAGACTACAATATACTGTTAACTATAATTAAATACATCTATTTGTCAATCAAGTCCAACATGATCCAGAGATTGCCTCTGTGCTTTGTTTATACTACTCATAAGTTGAATCTTTTAACTTCTTTAAATTTGGTAGAATACTATCTAAGTTAAAAAAAAAAAGACTTAAGTTACCTTGGATGTATACAGTTTATACAGCATATCAATTTTATGCACCCTATCTGTTTTATGTATTTGGGTGTAGATCTCCTGTATTTGTTCTATGGCCAGCATTCTGAATATTTCCTTATTTGTGACCTCTCTATCTACTATACTGACTGCTTCTGCTTCCTATCTGATTTCTGCTACTGTAGGCCCATTTTATTCCTATTTTATCAGGCTGCTTTGTATGGATCTTTCCCAGATCCTTGATGCTCAAGAACCACTATTCTTCTCTTTCTGTCAAGTATGTACCCACTTCATCAAATAATACCATTCACTGACTATTTTTAAATCTCCTTCTTTCCAGTTCCATTCTGTAGGTTTTGGAGATCTTCTATTCATCTTTAATATTCTAATGAGCTGTTGCTCGCTCTCTTATTCTATATTGTATCAATTCTCCTGAAGACACTTGGGTTCAAGTTCATAAGATCTATACATAGTTTTTGAAATGGCCCAATACTAGACTCCAGTGAAGCAACTCTCAATCCTACAAGTATTTGGTGTCTTCTGAGTAATGGTATAACAGGTTACAACCTACATGAAGTAATATAATATGGGATAAGTCATAGGTCAGCTAGTCCTCAGTACCTAAGGGTGACTGGAGAGGTAAAGATAAGAAGGTCTTAGAAGAAATAGGAAGGGCAAAGAAATAATAGGACCACCATTCAACCAAGTATATTTCTTATCTAAGCATCTATTTGAACCTCAGCATTTTCTGCTAGTCAGGAACTTGAAGTCTATCTTAAGTACATAATTCCCTCCACCAAGGTAGAGTTAAAAGAAAACTTGCAACCACTATCATTACCAGTGAGTACATACTACCAAAACCCTGTAATCCTACCAGAATCCTGAAATTCCAAGGCAATCCATAACCTAAGCCCATCTTCTACTTCTCGTATAGATGGCCATTCCTTCCCATGGAATTCCTAGGGCAAAGCCTTGCTGGTATTAATGTACAATAATAAATCATGAAATAAAATACTAGCATCCCCACCTCCTCAAGAACCAAGAGCGGGTGTGGCAGGAGGAGGAGGAAAAAGCCCTCGAAGAGCGCAAGCGCATCGACCAATGGCGCAAAGAACGCGAAGAGGAGCTCCAGCAATTACAAGCTGCCGCAGGCGGCAAACAGGCCGTTGACCGGGTCGACTTTTTGTATTCGGGCCCTTCGCAGGGGATGGATAGGACTACGGAGGAGATGGAGGGGTACTTGCTTGGGAAGCGCAGGATCGACGGACTGTTGAAAGGGGGGGATATGGATGTTTTGAAGAAGGATGCTGGCGTCAGTGTTGGTGTCTCGCCGGCGGCGGTGGCGGGTGGTGCTGCGTCTGGGGGGTTGATGGGTGTTGCTGGTGTGAGGGATGTTGCGAATAAGGTTCGGGAGGATCCACTGTTGGCGATTAAGAGGCAGGAGCAGGCGGCGTATGAGGCGTTTATGAAGGACCCTGCCAGGAGGAGGCAGTTGAAGGAGGCTGTCGGTGGGAAGTCTGGGGATAAGGATAAGAAGAGGGAGAAGGACAGGAGTGATCGGGGACACAGAAGTAGGGATGACGATGATAGGAGGAGTCGTGACCGTAGGCACAGACGGGACGACGACAGACCCAGACGAGGCGACAAACTCGAGAAGACCAGCAGTAGGAATCGATCCAGGGATAACAGAAGAGATTCCCACCACCACCGTCGCAGAAGAAGCCCTTCCTCCTCCCGCTCCCTCTCCCGCTCCCGAAGTCCCCCCCCTCACCGCCAAAATCACCACCGCCACTCCCCACGCAGAACCCGTTCTCCCCGCCGCACTCCCTAAAACCACCGTAATCCGAACCCACCCGGCCACCGCGACGAACAACGACCCACCACTCGCTTCCGGGTGAAAGACCCCGCGGAAGCCGAGCGCGCGCAGAAATTTGCCATCGCAGAAAGGGACGCCCCGCAGATGAACGCCGAACGGGCGCAGCGTCTGGCGGAATTGTCGATTAAGGAAAAGGTGGAGCTGGAAGCTGAAGAGAAGGCCTGCATGCGCAGCTCAAAGTTGGGTGGTAAGGGGGAGTTTCTTGCTGGCGTTAATCGCAAGGCGGGCGATTTGGATCTTGGTGAGAGGGTTAGGAGGGGGCGGCAGACACTTGTTTCTGAGAGGGAGGATTGAGGGGTTTAGTCATGGATGGTTGGATGAATTGGTGGGGGTTTTTGCGGGAATGTTGGTTGTGTCGCTTGTGGTGGTGGTACTTTTTTTTATTTTATTTCCAGGGTGGGATTTTTATAACTGCTGTGGTTAGTGTTTATCTGTTAAAATATACGATTTCCTTTCATCTATGTGACTCGCTTGAGCCACGTGTTAGAACTTATAGATATATTATGTTGGTATGGAATGGTTGCGTGGTTGCTTGTGTAACGTTGGAAGGGTATATATATATAGAGGAAGTTTTCTCCTTTGGTTACACTTAGGATAATTAGCGCAAGCCCATGAAAATCTTTAAGTCTCTACTATATTTGTTCACTTTGTACTGCCAATTCTCTTAAGAGCAAGCATTCAAACCACAGATATTTTCAGGTTATGAGCCCGGATTTGTGAAGATACTTCCGCAAATCTGAATAATATATGGTTCCTGAAGGTTAGACTCCAGACCCCATTTCGCACAAAAATTGTGACAATTTTGACTGTAATGATAACCGTAACACTTTTTTTTTCTTCCCAAAATGGGTGTTACCCTACCTTTGAGGCCTAAATATTCCACTATTATAAAATAATTTCTTATTAATAGTGAGAGATGTCCATTAATATACATCTCAACAACTACATGTATAGTCCAATAAGTTGCAGTATACATCAATATTATTCATCATCTCCTCTTGGTTTGAGCTCCAGAGATTTCCCCTGCCGTATTATAATTTCTCCTCTATGGTAAAACCCTTTTTTAAACTTTATATACATGAATATCCCACCAAATAGACAATAAAGGCAGGCAAAACATGGACAATAATGAAAGTGAGCTTCAAAAGTAGAAAAAGTGCAATGAAGGGAGAAAGTATATTCAAAAATACAGAGCAGCATGAGGACCAATCATTCTAGTACTACAGGCAGTGCCCATAATATTACAAGAACAAGTTTGGAATTGTTGAATCTGAAAGTATTGTATGTTAACAAAATTAACCGTACACCCATGATCCGTGGCAACGCAACCCTCCTCATCACCTCTCACTTTGAACACCACCTAAAGAAATTCCTCTACATCAACCAAAACACAACCAATTTTCCTAATTGTTTTGTTTTAAGAAACTATGCCTCCTATTCTTCGCAGTCATACCAAAAAGCCTATTCCCTCCAAGCACCTCTCAGAGTTTACCAGGGGGAGAATTCTCAGGTTACACGAACCTCAAATGAGCTATCACCAAATTTCACACTACCTTGACATCCCCCTCAAAACTATTAAACATAGTATCCTAAAAGGAGATCAAGAGGGCCAGGAGAGAAAGGGTAGAGGAAGATATCCTAAAACTACCAAGTTGCAGGATGATGCTATGGTGGAGGAAGCTCTCAGCTATCGCAATACTAGCTATTCTGAGATTGCCAAAAAAGTTGCTCCCAATGTCTCTTCTATGACAGTGAGGAGAAGACTTCAACAAAAGCATCTAAAAAAGTGATTGGTACAAGAAAGGGTTCATTTGGATGAGGATCTAGCTCAAGAGAGATTGGAATGGGCATTAGCTCATAGGCATTAGACAAGAGAGATGTGGAGAAGGAAGGCAATGTGGGGAGATGAGGTAGCTGTGGAGAGAGGAGGAGGAAAGAGGAGAAAATGGATATTTAGATATCCAAAAGAGAAGTGGAATAAGGATTGTATTAAGCCTGCTGCTAGGAGAGGAGAGAGGAAGATTAGCCAAATGATGACTGGTTGTTTTTATGGTCAAACTCATGGTCTCTTTTTACCTGTTTTTCCTGATCCTACTTCTGCTAGGGGTGGAGTGACTGGAAAGTCAATTATTGATGTTTATGATCATTATGACTTTCTAGGGATATGGGAGGATATGTTACGATTGGCTATAAGATCTCTCCTTTCTTATATCTCGCAACAGGCAATGTGCCTACTGTCAGCTTTCTCTTAGAGATAATACTTACTTATCTCTTATTGTATTCTCTTTCCTTCGAGAATTCTCAATACTGGTTATCCTACACTACGTCTTAGATATTGACCGTTGTCAATACTAAGTCCTTATAGTGTTAACTAGTATTACTTCTGTTCCTTTCTGTGATTTTTGGCCTTTGTAGTAAAGAGCGTAAAGGTGTTTTATTGATAACTTATAAGATAGGAAATAACTTAGGTGGTTGCGTGAAGAACTAACTATCAGGTCCTATTGACCTCCTTATATAGTTCTTCCAGCAACCCGCTTACAAATCAAATGAGTCACAACTGTGACTCATACACTCGCGTAACATATAACCTCATGACCATACTTGGTCATGCGTGAAAGTCCCATGACCTTAAAGGGGTCATGTGCAAAACCTCATGACTCATATAAACAAAGTCATGCCTCTTAGTCCTCATGACTCATAGGCGCACCTATGAGTCAATGCTCAACATACCAATCAAACTCAAACATAAACAACTATGACTCACAACTGTGAATCATGTGAGACCCTATGACTCATATGTGAGCCGTAGTGCGAAACACAATATCATATGACTCAACTGAGTCATGTGCGAAAAACCTTTAACAAATAAAATACTTATGACATACAATTGTATGGCATGTGAAACCATTACAAACCATGTCGGGTTTGTAATACTAGCTCCTCTCTCCCTAAATCCTCAGTCCCTTGAGGATTCGTGATGGTATCCTTCATAGTACACATCTTTTTTTATATTTCTGCAGATGTGTGCCATGTCCCCTGCAGTCCTACTGAACCTTTTCTCTTCCTCCTTTCTCGCATAGTGTTCTCTTGCTAGCTCTCTTTCCAGGGCTCGGATCCTAATATCCTTGGCTGCTATCTCTCCTTTTGACCATCTCTTATCTGCCTCCAGCTGTTACGATCGGCTATAAGATCTCTCCTTTCTTATATCTCGCAACAGGCAACGATCCTATTGTTAGCTTTTCTTCTTAGAGATGATACTTACTATCCTTATTGTATTCTCTCTTCTTCGAGAATTCTCAATACTTGTTACTTTACACTACGTCTTAGTATTGACCGTTGCCAATACTAAGTCCTTATAGTGCTAACTAGTATTGATTCTGTTATCTTCGTAATTGTTGGTTCTTGTAGTAAAGAGCATAAAGGTGTTTTATTAATAATTATAAGATAGGAAATAACTTAGGTGGTTGCATGAAGAACTAACTATCAGGTCCTACCGACCTCTTTATATAGTTCTTCCAGCAACCCGCTTACAAATCAAATGAGTCACAACTGTGACTCATACACTTGCATAACATATAACCTCATGACTATACTTGATCATGTGTGAAAGTCCCATGACCTTAAAGGGGTCATGTGTGAAACCTCATGACTCGTATAAACAAAGTCATGCCTCTTTAATCCTTATGACTCATAGGCGTACCTATGAGTCAATGCTCAACATACCAATCAAATTCAAACATAAACAACTATGACTCACAACTATGAGTCATGTGAAACCCTATGACTCGTTCTTGAGTCAAAGTGCAAAACATATCATCGTATGGCTCAACTGAGTCATGTAAAAACCCTTTTTAACAAATGAAACCATTACAAACCATGCCGGGTTTGTAATACCAGCTTTGCAATTTGCTCCTCCTTTTCCTTGACTTTTCTCTTCAAGGTTTCCTTCGTCTCGAAGGAATCGGTATGGGTTATCGTTGGGCAATCTTCCAACTGTTCTCCACCTTTCTTGACCTTGGGCCAAGATTTTTTGCCCCCCCTTCTCTTTGTTTTCGTCCCTGAAAACCTTGCTTGCTTTGTCGTTAACAAGATGTTGTTGTTGCATGGTGACTGGGGTGGTGTTCTCGGGGACGGTGACGTTTCTTCCCATGTCATCATGGGTGGTTGGAGTGGTGGTAGGGGGGTTCGGTGATTTCTTGGCCAGTAATTGGCCCCTTCTTTTTCCGTAAAGTGTACTTGGCATCCATCGTCTAAGCAACCAGTCCAGGTTTTCTGGTTGTGTTCTTCTTGTTCGTGCGTAATTGGCGTGGATGCGGGGAGATCTACCAGGTTGATCCAGTCCTTGTCGCTCATTTGTTCCTCCTCTTTAACCAGGTTTCCCTGGGTTTTTTTGGTGAAAGTGTTCGATTGCATGTTTAGTGTTACTAAAATTCTCTGCTGGGTAACACTCTTGGTCGTGTTGTGCAGAGTAACCGGTCCACTTGGCTCGGTATTGTAGTTTTCCGTAATGTAGTCTCGAATCCACTATTTGATCAAGTTCGGATTCGTCTTCTCCTTCTATCTTGATAGGAGGAGGGGGAAGTTTCTTTTGTGAGGGTAGAGGATTGTTTGAATAAAGTTCAAGTTTGCTGATGTGGAAGACTGGATGTTTTGTTTTCATTGAGGCTGGGAGGTCTAGCTTATAAGCTTTTTCTCCAATCTTTTCGATGATCTTGTATGGTCCTATTTTGCGATAATCTAGTTTCTTTGATGGCCTCGTGGTCTGGATGTCGTTTGTGATTAACCAGACTTTATCTCCTGATTCCAGTCTTGGATTGGGTTTTTTGTGGTGATCGTTGTTTTCCTTCATTTTATCTTGTGCCATTCGTATTTCTGTTTGGATGAGTTCATGTAGTCGGCTGATATCGTCCTTTTCCAATATTCCTGGTAAGCCTATGTGTCCCATAGGTTCGTTGATGGGGTAATGTCCATAGTTTGCGTAGAAGGGTGTTGTCTTAATGACGTCTTGTCTTGTGTTGTTGTATGCAAATTCCGTAAATGATAGTCATTCTTCCCAATCTTGTTGGGAGTATTCCAGGTATACCCTTAGGAATTGTTCGAGTGAGGCATTCGTTCGTTCTGTTTGACCATCCATTTGGGGGTAAAATACCGTGCTTATCTTCCGTGTGATGTCCAATCCTTTGGTCATCTCTTTCCATAGGTCCGATGTGAATATCGATCCCCTATCGCTGATGATATCTTTCGGTAATCCATCTAGTTTGAAAACATTTTTCATAAACAATTGCATAAATTGTTTGGTTTTCATATCCTTCCTACAGGGTATGAAATGAGCCATTTTGGTTAATCGATCCACGACGACCCATATTGCATCATAGTTGTTCGATAGTGGCAAGTCTGTGATGAAATCCATACTGATGGATTTCCATGGTTTTTCTGGTATTTGTAGTGGTTGCAATAGTCCATAGGGCGCGTGACAACTTGGTTTTATCCGTTGACACATGTCGCAGTTTTTGACATATCACTTAATATCTTGGCACATTCCTGGCCAATAGTATGTTCGTTGTGTCAATTCAAATGTTTTGGCTGTTCCACCATGTCCGTTTTGTGGTGTGTCATGATTCCTTCTTATTGCTTCGGTTCTTATTGGTTCATTTTCTGGTAACCAGATTTTTCCTTCATACCACATGTATCCTTCCTTCCAGTTACATGATCCTAGTGCCACTTTCAGGTATTCTTTATCCTTCCTTTCTATGGCTTTTCGAATATCTTGGAGCAACACATCCTGCGATGTTTTTTCTTTGATATTCTTTTTGGTTCCTTGGTCTTCTATCGTCCATAGTTCCATAGTATTGATTTCTTCTGAGCCCGAAGCATATCCTTCATCCACAAAGAATTGTTCTTTTGGTAACAGAATCCTTTGTCATTGTGTAATGCGATCGTCTCCTTCTGTTGGTATGTCATTTGTTCTTCTTGTAAGGGCATCCGGTTTTGCCCCTTCCTTGCCTGGTCGATATTCGATTTTGATGTTGTATTGACTTAGTTCTTCACTCCATCTTATTTGTCTTCCATTCAGGGCCTTGGTAGTTGTGAATGGGACAAGGTTCTTGTGGTCCGTGAGGATTTTGACTGTATGAGGACTTCCTTGTGCATATTTCCTCCATTCCTTGAGGGCTTGCATGATTGCAAGGAGTTCTTTGTCATGTATATCATAATTGCATTCCGCCTTAGTCATTGTCTTTGACCAGTAAGCTATTGGTTTCCACAGTCCTTCCTTATCTTGTTGCGATATTATTCCGGAACAGACGTAATTAGATGCGTCAGTTTCAATCATAATAGGTGCCTCCGGGTCGAAGTGTCTTAGTATTGGGGTTGTAGTAAGTCTTTCTTTAAGACCTTCGAAAGCCTTTTGCTCTTGCTCTCCCCATTCCCATTTCTGATTTTTCTTCGTTCTGTTGTATAGTGGTTTTGCTATCCTGCTGAATCCTTCTATGAATCGTCTGTAGAAGTTGCAGAACCCTACAAAGCTCTGGATGTCTTTGAACTTTTCCGGTGTTGTCCATACTTTTATGGCATCCGTTTTGGTAGGATCCATTCGGACTCCCTCAGAGTTGATGATGAATCCTAGGTATTCGGTTTCTTCCTTCTGGAATTCGCATTTTGTGGGTTTGAGGCGAACTCCAATTTCCTTGAGTTTTGCTAGTGTCATGGCCACATCCTTTCGATGTTGTTCTATGGTGTCCGAATATATTAATAGGTCATCCAGATAAGCTATGCAGTTGATGTCCAAATACTTGCTAAGTGTATTATTGACCCATCTCTGAAAGGTTGCTGGTGCATTAGCTAATCCGAATGGCATGACCATATATTCATATTGTCCGTATCGCATCCTGAATGCTGTCTTCCATTCGTCTCCTTTGGCAATGCTTATATGTTGATAGGCATCCTTGATATCGAGTTTGGTGAAGTATTTCGCCATTTGCAGTCGGTCCAAGGCTTCACTTATCAATGGTAATGGATATCAGTCCTTTTTTGATACTGCATTTAGGCCTCTATAGTCCACACAAAGCCTTAATCCTCTATCTTTTTTCTTGACGAAGAGTATGGGTGCCCCCGCTGATGAGGATGAAGGTCTTATCCATCTTCTTTCTAGGTTCTTTTCCAGGTATTCTCTGAGTTCCTTGAGTTCTTCCCCTCTTAAGGGGTAGAGTTTCATGAATGGTGGTGGTGCTTCTGTTTCGATTTTATGGTCCGCTGCCCTATGTGGTGGCAACTCGGTTCTTTCTTTTTCTTCAAATATGTCTAAGAAGTTCTGATACTCCTTAGGCACTATTTGGCTTAAGGTTTCTTTTCTGTTTTTTCTTTTCTTTTGCAGGGCTAGTTCGGTACTAATTGTTGTAGCCGCCAGCGTGAGTCTTGCATCGTCCCATTTTAGGATTCTAGTAATTTCTCCCTTTTTGTGCATCCTACCGAATGCTTGTGCTGAGATGAAAGCGATTGATAGTTTCTTCTTGTCCTGAGATGGTTCTTCTTTTTGGTAATCTGTGCTTCCGAATCCTTGGTTGCCCCTTTCTGTAGGTTGAAGTTGTTGTACCTCCTTGAATGGTGTTGAAACTATTTTTTCAACAATTATCTGGGCTATCTTATCTCCTTTGTGGACCTCATAATCCACTTCCGACAGGTTTACTAATAGGACCTGAATTTCTCCTGTATAGTCTGCATCTATGACTCCAGCATTAATGGTAAGGCCGTTTTTGCTTGCCAGACCACTTCTGGGTGCTATGCGGGCATAGGTATTCTCTGGAAGTCCCATCGAGATTCCTGTTCCAAGGAGCTTTTGTCCCCTTGCTGGGATTATTGCTCCTTCTATGCTGAACAGGTCACTACCTGCAGCCTTTCGTGAACCTTTTATAGGTATTTTCGTGTCTTCTCTCAGCCTTTTGACTATAACTTCATAGTTTGGTCCTTCCTTGGTACTGATTCTTAGAATTCAACTTTGTAGATTCTCTTGAATTGCTTCCTTTTCTGGTACTGCGTATACTGTTGGGGAGGCATCAAGGCATACTGCCTTACACCTATCACTATCGAAGGTGATTTCCTCTTTTCTCCAGTCGATTCGTGGGTTATGATCCTTTAACCATGTTATGCCGAGGATGACTTCATGTTTGACAAGGTTGGCCACTAGGAAAGTTGCTTTCTCTTTATGGCTTCCGATATCCATAGGGATTTCTGTGACATGGGTGATTGGTCCTGCGTCCGATACAGTTCCATATACCATGTATATCTCTCTTGGTTTTTCGATTTTGGTCAGGGGTAACTGATGACTTATAGCGAAGTTGCGATCTATAAAATCTTCAGTTGCACCTGAGTCGATCATTGCATTGGTTGGTATTTGTTGTTGCTTGCTGTGTAGTTGTACTTTGACCATGATATGGTCCGATTCGAGGTCTCTTAGTTCCTTGTTGGTTATTGTGGTGTTGAGGTTTGTGATTTTGATGGTTTTTGTTTCATCGTCCTCTGGCCCATCATTTCCTGGGGACATCTTTCTTCTTTTGATGGGTTTCATTCTGTTGTCCCCAGGACCATCTATTCCTGAGGACTTTCGTCATTTAAAGTTTCTTCTTGCTCTTTTTCCACCTCTAGTTCTCTGATCTTTGGTCCTTTGATATTGGCCTTTTTGACTCGACAGTCTTTTGCCATGTGTCCCTTTCTTCCACACTGATAGCACAGTCCTTCTTTCATGCGTTTCCTCCATTCTTCTTGAGGTAGCCTTTGGTACCTCCTTCGGTTTGTGGCATCCAGGTCCATAGGGTCCCCTTGCGGGATTTCCTTAGGTGTTGTTTTAAAAGTGCCATCTTGATTTGTTGGGGTGCCGTATGTCTCCATCCTGACCTTCTTTGCCTGGCGTAGATGTTTGAGTGTCGCCAGTCTAATTTCCTTGTTCATAGCCCATACTGCTAGTTGGTCTGCTGCTGTGATTGTTTGATCATAGTGATCAAATTCTTCTTGCAATTTCGGGTTCATTCCTGCGTATAGCCATTCTCCTGCTGTCGTGTCGTCCAGTTCCGCTTCTGTTAGGGCCAGTTTGAACTTGTTCCAGTATTCCGTCATAGTCTGAGTTCCTTGGATTATATTTTTGAGTTGTATCCTCGCTGTTCCCCTTGGATCAATTTCCCCAAATTGGTTTTTAATCGCTTCCTTGAATTCTTCCCAGTTGTTCCAGGGTTTGGTTCTTATTCCTTCCGTATAGGGTGTGAGCTATGAACTGGCCTCTTTCCTAAGTAGGCTGGATACATAGGTGACTTTTTCTTCATTGTGTTCTTCTGCCCATCCTACTGCTTGGAAGTAGATTTGCAGTTCCACTAGCCAGTTCCTGAGTTCTTTTCTATCACCTGTGTAGGTGCTCGGTGGTTCGACCTTCGGTTTTGAAACGTTCATGGCTTGTAGTATCTGGGCTAACTGTCCAAGTGGTTCTCCTCTTCCTGATGGTGGGGGTACAGGTAGTCCTGATGCTTGTCCTTGGCCCGACATTCTTTCTGTTCGTTCTTCCTCCTCGCTTGAAGATTCGTTATGTTGTGACCCTTCTTCTGGTGTAACTGGACTTGGTGTTCTCCCTCTTTTCGAGGCTGTTCTTGCAAGTTCTTGTGCAACCTCTGGGAGTTCTAGGGATTGGTCTTCATATTCAAAATCCGTGTTGTCGTTGGGTGTTGCTTGAAGACGCAACCAAATGTTACGATCAGCTATAAGATCTCTCCTTTCTTATATCTCGCAACAGGCAACGTGCCTACTGTCAGCTTTCTCTTAGAGATAATACTTACTTATCTCTTATTGTATTCTCTTTCCTTCAAGAATTCTCAATACTGGTTATCCTACACTATGTCTTAGATATTGACCGTTGTCAATACTAAGTCCTTATAGTATTAACTAGTATTACTTCTGTTCCTTTCTGTGATTTGTTGGCCTTTGTAGTAAAGAGCATAAAGGTGTTTTATTGATAACTTATAAAATAGGAAATAACTTAGGTGGTTGCGTGAAGAACTAACTGTCAGGTCCAATTGACCTCCTTATATAGTTCTTCCAGCAACCCGCTTACAAATCAAATGAGTCATAACTGTAACTCATACACTCGCGTAATATATAATCTCATGACCATACTTGGTCATGCGTGAAAGTCCCATGACCTTAAAGGGGTCATGTGCAAAACCTCATGACTCATATAAACAAAGTCATGCCTCTTAGTCCTCATGACTCATAGGCGCACCTATGAGTCAATGCTCAACATACCAATCAAACTTAAACATAACTAACTATGACTCACAACTGTGAATCATGTGAGACCCTATGACTCATATGTGAGCCATAGTGTGAAACACAATATCATATGACTCAACTGAGTCATGTGCGAAAAACCTTTAACAAATAAAATACTTATGACATATAATTGTATGTCATGTGAAACCATTACAAACCATGTCGGGTTTGTAATAGGATATCAGGGAAAGGGTTGGAGATGAAGAGGTATTTTTTATCATTGACAATGCTAAGACTCACTTGCCCTTTAGGAGATGGCTCAGAGTGCAGGGAATTACTCTTCTGAAAATTCCTGCCTATTCACCAGATCTCAATCCTATTGAGAATGTTTGGTCTCTGGTGAAAGATAAGCTTTACAAGAACTATCCTGAGCTCTATCTCATGAATGGTCCTGTTGATGAGGTCAAAAAGCAATAGAGGAGGCCATTACTAATTGTTGGAAACTTCTTGACCCAAAGGTTTTTGATACTTTGGTAGGATCAATGGTAGATAGGGTGGAAGAAATTATTAAGGCTGATGGATGGTATACTAAATATTAATTTCTACTATGTATTTACATTTTTTTAATTTTTTTTTGGTTTTCATGATGGTGGGGTTGGTGGGGTAGTGGGGTTGCCATGGCCGAGTTTTTCCATCCATTGATATATGGTTATTTTTGTTAACGTACAATATTTGCAGATGGATACTATTCCAGAAATACTAGACCCAGTATCTACAGTCAAGGTATCATATTATATTATCTATAGTGTTCAATTTCCAATTCTTCTTTAAATTAGTGAATAATAATAATGTCAAATTAGGAGCCTCAAAGGTAGGGTAATGCCCATTTTGGGAAGAAAAAAAAGTATTATAGTTGCCATTACAGTCAAAATTGTTACAATTTTTGTGAGAAATAGGGTCTGGAGTCTAACCTTCCAAAACCATACCACAAGAAACTTAAAAGTTACTCCTAAGTAAACTGCTAAAAACTGTACCTCCTTCCCTACTACTTCTCTAAATAGAACATGATGTCTTCTGAAAAAGCCTCTCTCTCAATGTCCATTAAAGACTATCCAAAACTTACTGAACAAGATGACTACTATACTTGAGCCAAAGTATGGCAGATAGTCTTCAAAATAGCTGATCTATAGAATATTATAAATAGAACTAAGAAGAAATTACTGGTATCAGAAAAAAGAAGCTCAGATACTACAACCACTATGGATTGGGAAAACAAAAATGATCAAACTACATTCTTCCTAATCCAAAGTGTATCCTCCTCATTTCATACTAATATAGTAGTATATGCAAATGTGTTAGCCTTATAATAATCACTCAAAAATCATTTCAACAAATAGACTCCCACCACTGATATAGTTCTCATAGAAGACTTATTTAATACCAAACTTACTATTGGAAAGAGTATAAGCAACCCTGTCATATCCTTTGAAAATACTTAGAACTGCTTTATACAGAGATGTATAGATACCCAAAATACTGATGGAGAAATGGATGACTTTTGTGCATAAAGTAGCAACCTCTGAACAATGCAAAGGTACCTTCTTCCTACTCTTAGTCAAGGACTAACACTATAACCTCTGTAATCTCTTAACAGCTAGAGGCAAGAAAATATATATTAACATTTCTAACTTCTTCATCAGCAGAGTAGCAGAAAATCTAAGCAAAGGAAAAGCATTAGTTGTCCTAAACTAAGATAAAAGGAAAGGCCCAAAGGAATGCATATAGTGTAAATCAAAGGGATTCAGTTACAAAATGCATACCATGAATAAGTATCAAAGATTGAAGAAATACAAGTAAATGAAAGAGAACTAACCAACTCACACTACCTTAGTTGCAAAATCATCATCAGATATAACTGAGATGACATTAGCAGCAATAACAATACAGCTAATAGGAAATATTGCTTGTGAATGGTTATGTGATTCTGGAGCATCAAATCACATTTCACTAAATAAAGGTAACTTCCAAAACCTTGGCCTCACCTCCAAACAGGTAGTAACTACAGATAGAAGAACATATCAGACAACTACTATCAGAGATACCAGACTTAGAATATTATTGTTAGGCAGATCAAAACATATGATCATATTACACTGAGTTCTGTATGTACCATCATTTCAGTACTCATTAGTCTCTAAATCTAGTCTTGATGATAGAGGAGTTAGGATCATGATGAAAAAAGAAAGAAAAAGATATGAGTTGGATGGAAGGATAATCATGATGGCAGAAAAGAAGGATAATGGGTTATGGCATATAAAAATGAATGAAACTAAAGTATTTATTTCCTCCTATGAAGAATGGCACAAATTGTTTAGGCATCCTAGTATTATAAAGAATTACTATGAAGATGATATTCCTCTTCCTATTCTGAAAGACTTTGACTGTGACATCTGCAATAAGTAAAAATCACAACATTCATCTCCCAAATCAGTTAATATAAGAACATAAAAACTATTTGAAAAAGTACACTCTGATCTAAGTGGTAAAATCTCAGTACCATCTCTAAGAAAGAATTGTTACTACATGACCTTTGATGATAATTATACCTGTTATTGTTGAGTATATAATATTATATTGAAAACTAAAGACAGAGCAGAAACAGCTATAAGATATTTCTAGGAACTCATCCTAACTTAGTTTAAGAGTTGTATCAAATGCTTTCATAGTGATAATAGAACTGAGTATATTAACTAAGATGTTTCAGAATTCTTCACAGAAAAAGAAGTTATATATACCACATCATTACTCTACCATTACAAATTAAATAGTATAACTGAAAGGATGAATCAAATACTCACCATAATAGTGCATTGCATGCTACCAGATAACAAAAAGTTTCTATAGGGTGAACCCTATTCCACAACAACCTATCTCCATAATAGATATTGGAACTCAACAATAAAAACTACACCTTTTGAGTAACTAAGTAGCAAGAAACCCTCTATCAAACACTTACATCTATGGTTCACTGATGTATTGGTATATATTCTAACCAAAAAGTGAGAAAAACTAGCATCTTCCGTCTCCGCTACCCCTCCAGTCATTGAAATTTATTACCTATTTGGGAACAACTCAACACCACGACTGCGAGGAAAATCATCACCACTTTTTCTCTCCTCCCCCCTATCTAGGGGTGGTCAGGAAGATTACTTTCCATCACTTGTTTGTATTCAGACATCCCCTCCTCACTTCCCTCTTGAGGTTGTTCTTTCCTTCCTCCCAGCATCTCACGATATTGGTTACCTCCCCTACCGTAGTTTTGCTTCACCTTACTTTGCGATTGCTATGGTCGGGTTTTTTCATTCAGTCTTTCTACAGATGGTCAGGAACACAGTTAGTAGTAGGAGGAAGCACTTCAACAGGTCACAGTCGATTTCTCCACTCCCTTCTCTCTTAAGGGGCTGCCTTGTCAGACATGAATGTGATAACTGATAGTACATCCCACTGAGTGAACACTCCCCTCCCATCCTCCCTATCTCTGGATCATTGGCTAGCATCCTACTGCCTCCCTATCCACTCCTCCTACGCCTTCCTCACTCTGGGATCCCCTCCAGAAGTGACGCCATCTCTCCTATTACAAGGGACTACATGAGAGATGTGGTAATACAGTCGATCGGCTTAGATTCTACACTAGCTGGTACCTTACTACCATCCTATCCACTCCTTGGCTGGCACCCTACTGCCACTACCACCCCCTCTGCTCAGGCAGGTGCTGGGGTTCCTCGCTTCTGCCACACCCCTATCACAAGGCCTGATCTCCATTCGACCCCCCAGCTCAGACCTTTTCATCCACGGATACTATTATCTGACTTTTGCTAGGGTTGGCTGCAACATTGCCAGTTTGGTTTACCTTAGGTTTTGGTTTTGCATTTTCTTTGTTAGGTGCACTGTCAGGAGTTTGGTTTTCCTAGTTATTGCACAATGTTGGTGGGACTTCATACCTTTTGTAGTTTATGGGAGGGTTGCTTGTTAGGATAGTTTTTTCAACCAGATCTTCAGGCCATAGTTTTTCTATAGCTTTCTGGGGCCCGGTCTGGGGTGGAGGTTTTTTGACATGATAGCCCTGCAGGCTTCATGTAGATTTTGTACCTTTAAACAAAATAAAATAATCAGACAAAAAAAAAAAAGAAAAAAAAAAAAGTGAGAAAAACTAGACCAAACTGCAGAAGGTTACCTAGTTGATTATACTTCCACTCTAACTATATATCGAATATACATACTCAAATAATATATGGTAACCAAAGTAAAAGATATCAAGTTCAAAAAAATAGAAGGAGTTTTACTTAAGTATCATCATAATGTAATAGAGGATCAAGAAAAAGAGATAGCAGAACTACCTATATCTTAACCTGTAACTCCTGATCAAATATCCCCTCTAGAGGTTCTTGGTACATTCATCCAGAAACCTCCCCTAGTAGTTCCAGAAGCTCCACCTGCTCTCTGATATTTATAAAGAACAAGAACTCAAATAGGAAAAAGAGCATCACACTCCAGAAGTTAAGGACAAAATACCTCAAATCTTGGAATGAACAGCTGAAAAACCTTGATGACAACTGGAAACATCATGCTGAAAGTAGAAACCTGGATAGGAGTCTATTAAATGATTACAACTATAAATGAACTAACCTCTAAGAGAAAATCAGAAGAAAACAAGATGCTATTGAAAAGGGAACCTTCATAGGACTCTTCTACTACAAACCTGATCCTACAACATATCAAGAGGCAATTGAGTCAGAAGAAATGGAGGATTGACAATAAGCCATGGAAGAAGAGAGGAAAGTCCTGAGAAGTAGAGGAGTTAGGGAAGTAGTTGATAGACCAGATATGTAATAGGTACAGGTACTCTATATATTCTGGTACATAGGAGTGCAGGGACTCAGGTGGTACAAGGTCTTTATATGAGGATATTTGGATATTTTTCTTTTATTATTTGATATAATTATTTGATATAATATTTGTTTTGTGTTTGGTTTCAAGATATATCATTTGATATTATCTTTGTTTTATTTTACAGTAAAGGTCTCTGATACCACCCAGTTTTATGTTTTTTCCCTCCTGTACTACCCTTTTGTTACATACTATTAAGTCAATTAGATAGCCAAGACAATTAATAGGTTTTTTTTTTATTTTTTTTACAATTATGAGTAGTAACTGACAACTCTCTCTTCAAGTTGTTGGAATATGCTGCTCGGCATACTCAAGCATGATAGTTTGCTCTTGGGGTTCATGATCGTTCATTTGTTCGCTGGGAGCACACTTTGGCTTCGGGCGCAAGCGGCAGCTTAGCTTTCCGGGAAAGAATTAAGGCACCGGGAATGCACTGGGAATGCACCAGGAATGTGTGCGAGTTTGTGCGAGCGGAATGGCCGTAAGGGCGAGCGGGAAAGGTGGACGTACGGAGGCAATATAGAGCCGGAGTTTGTCTTTCCTTTGTGTTTCCTTTTGTGTTAGCTTTTGTGTTTGCGAAAGGAAGGGGGACACACCTGAGAGAGAAAGTGTTCAGGAAGAACTGGAGGACATTGTTGTTTTCCTATATCTATCCTGTCATTACCATTAGTTAGAGGAGTAAGTTGTCATTGAGTTGAAGAAGAGTTTTCCCCCCCTTTTTCTTGTGATCGCTTATAGTGTGAATCTTGGCATTTTTCGTTTTGGATCGTTGTAGCTATTCAACTGTTGCCGTGTAAAAGGTTATGAGCCCGGCTTGATGCAAAATTCTGCTGCTCTGATCGACGATACCTGAGGGACCTTTGACGATTATCATTTCGATTGACGTTGATGATACCTTGCGAAACACGAATCATTGTCGACCGCCGATTCACGTTATACAGAACCCCTCTTGGTTACTCGGTCGCTCGCTCACGATGTCCAAAACCACCAGTCAAGAAGTTAACATTCTTGCTTCTCTTGGAATTAAGCCTCTCTCCAAAGCTGCCAACTATCGAGAATGGAGGTTAGCTGTGATAGATATCCTTGCTGAGAAAGGATATTGGCAAATCATTTCTGGCAAGACTGAATGCCCAGATGATAACACCATTCCGGTAACTGAAGCAGCTGTGCTTTGGGGGGAGAAAGCAAATAAGGCCCAGGGAATGCTGGGCAGGCTTTTGGACAGTGCACATCGCGAGTTGTATGCGGAGGTGCGGGATCCAAAGGAGTTATGGGAGAAGTTGGAAAAGAGGTATGCCGGAAAGGATCAGGCTAGGATCTGGTTCCTGCGAGAGGAGTTGTCTAAGGTAGAGTATCAGGATGATAACCTTATTGACTATATTTCCAGTCTCGAGAAGCTGTTCCACCAGTTAGCTGCTGCTGGTGAAGTTCAAGCTCGAGAAGGATAAAAAATACCTCCTACTATCCAAACTACTGTTGCCCTACCATCCCTTCCGGACCTCAGTTTGGAATAACTCTGACTATGATGGAATGGCATATGATGAGATATGCGACCATCTGATACTCGAGCACTAGCAGTTGACAAAGGCAGAAGCTGCCGAGACCGGAGTGACAAATGCCTTCTATGCTGATCGAGGAGGAAAGGAGAAGAGTTGGAAAAGAGATCAGAGGCAGGGAGGTCAGGAACAAAGTGTTGGGAAAGACAGTTGTTTCTATTGTAAAGAGAAGGGTCACTGGGCAAATAAATGTCCAAAGAAGCAGGTTGTAGCGAAGTCTCAGAGAAGAACTTTTGGTGGTAGGAAGCGGGGTCAGAACAATCAGAATGGTCAGAACTGTAACACTCAGAGCCAGAGTGCAAACACAGCATCAGTAAAGGGATCACCTTAGGCATGGACTGCGATGGATGAAAAGTCAGCAAACATTTCACAGTCCAAGTGGGTTTTAGATTCTGGTGCCACTCACCATATATCCTCCAATCGTGCTCTGTTCCAAAATCTTACCCCCGTTCATACCCAAATCCATATTGCAAATGGAAGTGCAATGACTGCCGAAGGTGAGGGTGATGTTCTTTTGACTCTAGCAATGGATGTTGAGGGAGTCAAAAATGAGGTTGTGTTGAAAAGAGTATTATTTGTTCCAGAGATGGGTAGTAGTGGGCTTGTGTCAGTCCACTGTATCCAAGCTGCTGGGGGAAGAGTTTGCTTTAGTGTACCTACTGCTGATACTGTGAGTATCACACATGGGAAGAAACTCTTCGGCATTGCAAGACTTGAGCAAAATGCCTATGTCCTCCAGACTCACTCAGACTCAGAAAACGTCGAAGCAAATCCAGCAATAGCAGTGACTAGGCATGGGTCATTGTTGGATTGGCATCACCGCCTAGGGCATATCAGCTTTGATAAAGTCAAACAGCTTGCAGAGAACCACACAGAGATTGTGATTGATGGCAACCGATCGAACCCTACCTGTACCAGTTGCATCACTGCAAAGCAAACACGCAACCCAAACTCCTCCCCTGCTACTCGAGCTACCACTGCACCACTTGAACTAGTTCATACCAATCTTGCTGGACCTATGAAAATGCCCTCCCTTGCAGGGACTCGCTATTTTCTCCTATTTATCGATGACTATACAAGATACACAGTTGTCTACACAATCTGGCAGAAATCAGAAACCTTCTCCAAGTTCCAGGAATATAAGGCCTTGGTAGAAAACTATCATAACCAGAAAATCAAGGCTCTGAGAAGTGATAATGGTGGAGAATACACTGGTCAGGTTTTCTCCAAGTTTCTTCATGATTGTGGTATCTCACATGAAAAGACTGCCCCATACTCACCAGAACAAAATGGAGTTAGCGAAAGAGCAAACTGGACATTGATTGGGCGTGCCAAGGCAATGATTGCAGACAATCAGTTGCCTAATGAACTCTGGGCTGAAGCAATCCACACCGCTGTTTACCTCAAGAACCGATGCCCTACTACAGCCATTTCAAAAGATACTACACCCTATGAACTATAGACAAGTCACCATCCTAACCTCTCTCACCTTATTCCTTTTGGCACTCAAGCCTTCCACCATATCCCAAAAGCTAAGCGGAGTAAGTGGGAGAATAGTGGTAAGAAGTGCCAAGTAGTTAGCTATGAAGGAACAAACCAATATAGGGTAATGATTGGAAGGAAGGTTTTAGTAGTTAGGGATATTAGAGTAGTAAAGGACTTAAAAGAGGAAGAGAAGACAGAGGACAAGGGAGAGGTTTTGGAGATTGATTCTGATCAGGAAAGTGTTGAAGATACTCAAGATACTCAAGATACTGCGACATAACCAACTATCGCTCTACCTCCTATTGCTCAACCACCTATTGTCTCTCCACCGCAACCACCAACTCACATACCAGAAGAGAGCAATACTCTGCTAGCATTATCCAGACCCCGCCGAGCAAATGCAGGAAAGTTCACTTCCACCCACTTTCAACATGAAGCATTCCTTGCTACCGTATCCTTGGATACCAATGAGCCTAGCTCATATTCAGAAGCAGTTAACTCAGCAATGGCAACAGAATGGATCATGGCAATTGATGAGGAGCTAAAATCAATTATCATTAACCATACTTGGGACATAGTGGATCTACAAAGAGGGAGGGCACTGGTGAAATGTAGGTGGGTATTTAGAGTCAAGCGGGGAGCTGGAGGTGAAATCATAAGATACAAGGCTCATTTAGTTGCCAAAGGATTTACACAGCACTATGGCATCGATTACCTAGAGACCTTTGCCCCGGTTGTTAAACTCACATCCCTCTGTATTATCCTCTGCCTAGCTGCTGCTCGCAGTTATGAAATCAATCAGACTGATATTAAGACTGCATACCTACTTGGAAAATTGGAGGAAGAAATATACATGGAAATTCCGGAGGGTTTGGGGTGGAAATGAAGGATGGTAGAAAAGTCTGCAAATTGCTGAAAGGGTTGTATGGACTGAAGCAGTCAGGGAGAATTTGGAATCAAGAGTGGGACAAGTATTTGGTTGGAACATGCGGGTTTAAGAGAAGTCAGGAGGATCATGCAGTATATTTGAAAGTGGATGAAACTAGCTATGAATGTTGTTGGGTGCTAATTTGGGTGGATGATGTTCTGTGGATTGGACCGAGAGAAATGGTAGATGAAGCTAAGAGTCAGCTTGCAAAACAGTTCCCAGTCACAGATCTGGGAAAGGCTCACTTTTTCCTTAGCATTGAAATTGTATGAAAACCCGGTCAGATTACCCTTAATCAATCCACCTATATTAAGAAAATCCTTGCTCACTTTAATCTCACTGGTGCGCACCCAGTGTCCACCCCGCTAAATCCAGGAACCAAATTACAAGACACCGAGGAAGAAGTAGTTGATGAACTAGAATACCGGAGTATGATTGGTAGTCTGATGTACCTCATGTTATGTACCCATCTAGACATTGCATATGCAGTGGGAGTACTGAGCAGGTTCAATAATGGACCAAAGACCTGCCACCTAGTTGCCGCTAAATACCTACTCTAGTATGTCAGTAAGACCACTAGTCTTGGATTAAGACTTGGGCCTTTTACCAAAAAAGAGTTACATCCAATTCTGTATAGCGATGCAGACTGGGCCGGTGATCTGGACACTTGCAAAAGTACCAGTGTGTTTGTGTGTGTCCTAACTGAAAAGAAGACACCTGGAGATGAACCTATACTGTCAGCAGTATCGTGGTCTAGTAAAAGACAACAGACCATTGCCCTATCCTCTACCGAAGCTGAATACATGGCTCTCACCCAAGCTTCAAAAGAGGCTATATGGGTATCTCGATTTATTGCTGAATTGCAGCATAAGACCGAACCCCCAGGAATATTGACAAAGATATATGTCGATAATCAGGGAGCTATCGCACTTGCCCACAACCCAGAATTCCATGCCCACACCAAACATATCACAATTCACCAGCACTACATCTGAGAGAAAGTTGCTACCAAGGAGATATTGCTGGAATACCTCCATACGGGTGATATGGTTGCTGACTGTCTGACCAAAAATCTCAGTCGCAAAAAGGTGGAGCGGTTCTGGGCAGAGATGGGCTTGCATTGAGTGGGAGTGGTGGCATGAGAGCACAGGGCGGTGGAAGGATATGGAATGGTTAGCAGTATTGCACGGAGCACAAGCATATGAATGTTTTTTTTGGTTCGGAAGTTTTTTTTATTTTTTTTTTTTATTTTATTTTATTTGGGAGACGAGCATGGCTCGCAGAGTGGGAGTGTTGGAATATGCTGCTCAGCATGCTCGAGCATGATGGTTTGCTCTTGGGGTTCGTGATCGTTCATTTGTTCGCCAGGAACACTCTTTGGCTTCTGGTGCAAGCAGCAGCTTAGCTTTCCGGGAAAGCATTAAGGCACCGGGAATGCACTGGGAATGCACTGGGAATGTGTGCGAGTTTTGTGCGAGCGGAATGGCCGTAAGGGCGAGCAGGAAAGGTGGACGTACGGAGGCAATATAGAGCCGGAGTTTGTCTTTCCTTTGTGTTTCCTTTTGTGTTAGCTTTTGTGTTTGTGAAAGTAAGGGGGACACACCTGAGAGAGAAAGTGTTCAGGAAGAACTGGAGGACATTGTTGTTTTCCTATATCTATCCTGTCATTACCATTAGTTAGAGGAGTAAGTTGTCATTGAGTTGAAGAAGAGTTTTCCCCCCCTTTTTCTTGTGATCGCTTATAGTGTGAATCTTGGCACTTTTCATTTTGGATTGTTGTAGCTATTCAACCGTTGCCGTGTAAAACAAGTTATGTTTACCTTCTATCCCATCTTCATCTTACCAATCCTTCCACTCCAGCTCTTACTCCTACTCAAGCTCTCTCTAGCTTTCCCCACCCTAAACTCACTGTTCCCTCTGAGTTTGCACTTTCTCTTCCCTCACTGCTCTCTCTTAGCTTTTGCTTTCACTTGGCTTTTTCTCTCCCTCTGAGCTTTTGCTCTCCCTGGGCTTCAGCCTTTACTATGCTTGCTACTCTCTCTAGGCTTCTGCCTTCTCTTCTCTCACCAATCTCCTTGCGCCTTAGCTTTTTCTGGGTCTCTATTCTTTCTGGGCCTTTGGTGCCCTCTCTTGGGCTCCAGTGTTCTCCCTGAGCCTTCACTCTCCTTGGGCCTCCAGCACTCTCTCTAGTCCTCCAGCACTCTCCCTGAGCCTTCAACAGTCTCTCTTGGGCTCTACACTTCCTCACTCTCTGGTATTTTTTCTTGGCCTTGGGTACTCTCTTTTAGGCTCCAGTACTCTCCCCAGGCCTCTATTCTCTCTAGGCCTCTTGTGCTCTCTCAAGGTCTCTGGTGCTCTCCCTGGACCTTTGGTACTCTCTCTTGGACTCCACACTTCCTGGCCCTCTAGCACTCTCCCTAGGCTTCAGGTGCTTGCCCTAGGCCTCTGCTCTCTCTAACATTCCACCTTTTCTGCTCTTGCCATCCTTTCAAGTCTCCTACTTTCTCTACTCCTTCCATCCTGCAGCAGCTTCTGCCCTTATTACACTTATTGCTCTCTCTGAGTTCCTTGAATCCCTCTTACTCTGACTCTTTCTCTGTCTTCTTTCCATTCAATCAAGTTCTCCTCCTCCACCAGCAAGATATCAATGCTTGGGCATCTCTCGGAGCCACCAGTTGTAGGGCAACTGTTTGACAATTTTCAAATCCTTAAAGAACTTATTGAAGATTGGTCAACCAAAGAGAAGTTTTCATTTAAAATTGCAAATAAGGATCCTGTGCATGTTGTCTATACTTGTACTGTCAATAGATGTAGCTGGAGGGTTAGAGCATGTCATACAAAAGAGAATGAAGTCAAGATTTCAATCCTGGTTGCCAAACACACTTGTCTTCCTAGGGATACTACAAAAAGATACAGTGTATCAAGTTCAATAGAATGGTTATGTCATCATATTCCCATTCATCTTAGCATCACTCAAGCAACAAAGCCACAAGAGATTATACACTGCTTACATGTTCAATTTGGGGAACAATTACCATATAAGTTGGCCAGTTGAATAAGAAATACGCTATTAGAAGATTCACTTGAGGGATAAAGAGAGGGTTTCCAATGTCTTCCAAGCTATATTACTGCTATTCAGTACTCTAATTCTGACATCTATATTCATATGTCAATAGACTATGAGAGTCATAAATTCCAGAGGCTATTTATTTGCCCAGCCTTATTACATGAGTCTTTTATCCTCTGTTGTTATTTTATTGGGGTAGATGGAACATTTCTTAAGATCAAATTTTTTCAGACTCTTCTCTTAGCTGTCACAATTGATGCTAATAGCCACACATTATTCCTTGCTTGAGCTATTGTCGAAAGTGAAAATACTTCATCCTGGGAGTATTTTTTTCACAACCTACAACTTGCAATTCCAACTATTACAATAGAGGTAATCACTCTTATGAGTGATCAGGATAAAGGACTTATTGCTGCCAGTGATGTTTTGCCTCCAACTATTGTCCATGCCTTTTGCTGTCAATATTTGAACCAAAATCTTTGTTCATTTCATGGACATGGTATGGCAACATACTTCTGGAAAGTCGCAAGGGCTCACAATGTAGAGGAATTTGAGTCTGCTCTACTACAACTGTAGGATGTAAAGTCTGCTGCAGCTGACTATCTTTGAAGTATCAATTTGACACTCTGGACTCAGGCCTTCTTTCCCAGTTGCTGTTATGGTCATGATATGTCCAATATCATTGAGTCTGTCAATCATACTCTCAAGCTGGATTGCAAGCTCTCAATTGTTGAGCTCCTCAATGCAATTTGGCATCGACTAATGAGCCAGCAGTTTGAACATTATGAGTCAACCTCAAATTCTGATGGTGGTACTGTTTATACTAAGTTTTGTATGAAGCTATTGAGTGAAAATCACATCTGGGTTCAACAAAACCTTGCTCAAATGGCTGATCATATTCATGGTCATGTAACTCAACCAAATGGTACTCTGAGAATTGTGAACCTTGAAGCTGGTACTTGTTTGTATGGGTCTCACCAAGAGAATGGTATTCCTTGTGGACATGCACTGCCTTGTATTATGAACCTCCAATTTGTAAGCTACTTTCCTTATTCTTCTTTCATCTAATTTCTATCCCCTAGTTGATATTAACATCTCAAAGTCAATTCAAAACTACTTACCAGCTGCACTATTAATGGCTACCTGGAAAGCAACATATGAGTCTAATATTTGACCTGTTGATATCTCAAATTTGCAGCCTAATGAACCTCTGCCTCCTGCTTCTCAGCCTGAAATCACACTTCAAAATGCCACAATAGTTCCTATTGCACACCATGTTGAGTCCCCACTTACCTGTCAACCAAGGGGTCATCCATAGAAGGAACACATTCATGTTGGTGATGTTTTGCAGCATCAAATGGTTGCAAATCATGCTGGTATCCCTCCTGATGAACCAGCTCATCCTCGTCCTCACTGTTCAATGTGTCGAGGTACTGGCCACAACTCAGCAACCTGCCATCAACTACACTCTTAATATCTACTACTTTCTCTCCTTTGTATTTCTCTTTGTACTTTGGCTTCTAGTTCTGGTTGTTCTACTCAGAAACTTGCTTGGTTTTCTGCCACTGGCTTTGTATATACTCTGAATACTAGTAATGCCTTCTTGCCTCACAGTTCATACTAGTATACTTTCTGATGACAATAATATTATGCATTTAACTCTTGGCAGTTAATAACAGTTTATCATATTGCACATGTTAAATTATTACATGCTTATCTAATTTGCTTAATATTGTATAACAACAGGGTGGTATGGGAAGGATGAGTAGTATGGGAGGGAAAAAACATAAAACTGGGGGGTATCAGTGACCTTTACTATTTATTTTATCATTTGATATAATATTTGTTTTGTGTTTGATTTCAAGATATATTATTTGATATTATCTTTGTTTTATTTTATCATTTGATGTAATATTTGTTTTGTATTTAGTTTCAAGATATATTATTTGATATTATCTTTGTTTTATTTTATCATTTGATATGATATTTGTTTTGTTTGGTTTCAAGATATATCATTTGATATTATCTTTATTTTATTTTATCATCTGATATGATATTTATTTTGTATTTGGTTTCAAGATATATCATTTGATATTATTTTTGTTTTATTTTATCATCTGATATGATATTTATTTTGTGTTTGGTTTCAAGATATATTGTTTGATATGATATTTGTTTTGAGATTGGTTTTAAAGCATATCAGTTAAGATAAACCTTATTATTTTTATATTGCAATAAGTGAACAAGCATGTTATTTATAGGGTCCATTGAGTTTGGTGTTGTGGACAGCAGACTTCAGTGAACAGTTATTCTTGAATATACTTGGTTGAATAACTTCTTCTTTGATTCCCTACCTTACCATTATGATTTTTAATAGTTTTATAAGTTCAAAATGAGATATTAGTCATCTCATTACCTAAAGATTCCTTTAGATAATACTATGCTCAGCTCTACTAGTTAGTGCCCATCAGCCTTATCTATTGTAGTTATTGCTACCATGACTATAATACTCAGCCAAGTATAAATTATATTATAAGATGGAAAGAAGATATTAAAACTAAGGTTAAGTAAGATGGTTCTATAGAATAATCAAAAAGAAGGTATTATGCAAAAGGATTCAACCAATGACCTGAAGAAGACTTTGATGAAGTCTATGCACCAGTCACTCATCTCAAATCACTATACTTACTGCTGAGTATATCTGTTAAGAGAAATTACACTCTCAGATAACTTGATATCAAAAGCACCTTCCTGTATAGAGATATCAATGGAGAAACATTTCTAGAATTACCTGAAGGCTTCAGAACCCTTAGAAAGGTGTGGAAGCTTAACAAAGCTTTTTATAGTTTAAAATGATCTCCTTGCCTCTGGCACTATTACCTAACCAAAGCCCTTACCATGATGAATCTTCATGTCACTAACTTTGATCTTTATATCCTCACATCTGCCAATCTCTATTGTTGTATATACATTGATGATATACTACTAGTAATTACTGCACTTCCTGAGCTAGTCAACAAGTGTGTTGACCAGATACAGTCACTATTGCAATGTACTGATTCAGGAGAAGCTTCACTTCTACTTGGAATCCAAATTGCAAGAACCAACACTCATTTATATCTATATCAAGAACAATATATCTATGAGGTATTGGACTACTGTGACATGAATGATGTCAAGATAATAGCAACCCCTATTGAAACGAATTCTCCATTAATGATAGCCAAAGACAATGAGTAACTTTGCAATCAATGATAATACCAATCTATAATAAGATCCTTAATATATGCTGCCATTGAAACAAGACCAGATATAGCTCATGCCACTGTGTTCTTAAGTCAATTCTCCTTAAACCCAACTACTACATATCTGATTCCTGTTAAACAAGTACTTCGATACCAAAAAGGAACAATAACTAAAGGACTATATTACTATTACAAACTTGGCATGGTTTGTAATGGTTTCATTTGTTAAAAAGGGTTTTTACATGACTCAGTTGAGCCATACGATGATATGTTTTGCACTATGACTCAAGAATGAGTCATAGGGTTTCACATGACTCATAGTTGTGAGTCATAGTTGTTTATATTTGAATTTGATTGGTATGTTGAGCGTTGACTCATAGGTACGCCTATAAGTCATAAGGATTAAAGAGGCATGACTTTGTTTATACGAGTCATGAGGTTTCACACATGACCCCTTTAAGGTCATGGGACTTTCACACATGACCAAGTATAATCATGAGGTTATATGTTACACAAGTGTATGAGTCACAGTTGTGACTCATTTGATTTGTAAGCAGGTTGATGGAAGAACTATATAAAGAGGTCAGTAGGACCTGATAGTTAGTTCTTCACGCAACCACCTAAGTTATTTCCTATCTTATAATTATTAATAAAACACCTTTACGCTCTTTACTACAAGAACCAACAATCACGAAGATAACAGAATCAATACTAGTTAGCACTATAAGGACTTAGTATTGGCAATGGTCAATACTAAGACGTAGTGTAAAGTAACAAGTATTGAGAATTCTCGAAGAAGAGAGAATACAATAAGGATAGTAAGTATCATCTCTAAGAAGAAAAGCTAACGATAGGATCGTTGCCTGTTGCGAGATATAAGAAAGGAGAGATCTTATAACCGATCGTAACAATTACAATAAAAATACAAATAATATTTTATTATAACTTTATAGCAATAGCTTCTTTGTGTCCAACACTAATGATTGACACTTCTTTATAGGCCTAATTGTACAGACCTATGGTCACATAGTTATATGGTGGTCAAAAAAACCATTGCCCTTTCTACTGTTAAAGAAGCTGAATACATCATGTTAGCTTTGGCTGCCTAATAGAGTATATAGATCAACCAAAACCTATTGTACATAGGTATCAAAACAATACCCACAATAATGTACAATAATATAGCCACCATCAAGCTCACAGAAAACAGCAGAGTCTCAGACAGAACTAAACACATCGATGTAAAATACTAATTGACTTGAGAACTCAGATAAATGTGATATAGGTTGGAACAGAGGACAATCTAGTGGATATATGTACAAAGGGACTACTAAAAGTATTATTTGAGAAGTTTCTGGTGAGATTATGAATGGAAACATATGGGAAGTATTAAAATATACAATTTCCTTTCATATATGTGACTCACTTGAGCCACATGTTAGAACTTATAGATATATTATGCTGGTATAGAATGGTTGCATGGTTGCTTGTATAACATTGGAAGGGTATATATAGAGGAAGTTTTCTCCTTCGGTTATGCTTAGAATAATTAATGCAAGTTTATGAAAATCTTTAAGTCTACTATATTTGTTCACTTTGTACTGCCACCTCTCTTAAGAGCAAGTGTTCAAACCACAGATATTTTCATTATTGGAGGAGGGATTTACTATAGCATTGGGTAACTTGCTTAGTCTACAAATACGAGATTTACTTTTCCAAAACTTATCAACTTGCCATGAATATATGAACGTGCGGGACTTGACTTGTATCTGTGCTGGTACTGGATCGAGAATCGTACCAGTAGATAACGTATCCAGGGAACTTGGACGATCCCATCAGACATCCACAGACTATGGTCCAGTCTCCACATATAAAATCTACCATCACTGAAACTTTGAACCGCTGTATTCACATCCTTCCTAGTTCCTTAAAGCAATACCATTTCTCTTTATTTCTCATCGCCAATTTATCATCCCTTCCTCCTCCACCACAACTCCTCCTAACTTTAAACCTGATTATACCAACATCATCCATTCCCTTAACCCCCTGTTCTATATTCACAGGTAATGTTACACTACCCCTACCACACTATACCGTCTAACCACAGACATCCGAGACAACCCTCTCCCACCAATCCCCCTCATCGCGGTTCTATCATAGTATCATAGTTCCCAAAGAGCGCAGAAGAGCTTTAAGTTAACCCAAAAAACCTCCATATCAAAGCGCAAACCGTAATACTCGTAGAAGTTGGCGGCACTATCATGACACTCACAAGTTATACCGGAAAATTGTCAAAGGGGGTTTTAGCATATGTGCTTTTGCTTTTGCAAGGAAGCGGAGGGGTGAGCTTGGATTTTGGAAGTTAGGGTTTCGTGGGGTTGGTGTTTGGGTTGTTTAATTAGATGGGGAATTACAGTCGTAGGTATGGTGTTTCTCGAGTGGGATACTGTTTGTAGAGTATTACCCTCCCTGGCAAGGTTTCTTTGGAAGTGGATTGTGGTGGGTGATGGTGTTTTTGCGGTCGAGTGAGTGGGAGTGGTGGAATATAGAGTATATATAGCTTAACTTTGTCAAGTATTATGTCTGTTTACCTGTAGATCTTTTTTTTTAATCAGTTATTTAACAGAATGCCCCTATAGGGCACTAAATTTAACAAGATACCCTTACAAAAAAAGGTTTGATAGAATACCCTTTGGTACCAAGACTTGACATGTAGAGAGGGGTGGCAGACCCCAGTAGCTAGCTACCCCCATGTCTTGTATGTAGAAATTGACCTTCAAAATACCTATACCTTATGTGTAAATTATACCAGTAGTTAGAGAACACAATGTACCAAGTTCTGAGACTGCTACTCGTGCTGCTCCAAGATGCTCTACCAGTCATAAAGTTGGCTATTATGCTCAAACATGCCAACAATCACTTATATAGTAAAGCACCTCTGCAAAAGTCTTGGTGAAATGAGCTTTTTACACCAAAAACAGCAAATTTCAGCTGCTCACAGTTTAGGAACTACAAAGTATTTTTCCAACCTGACTTGAGGTATCTAGTTACTCTAGCTTTCCCCTACTCTCATCCAAATCTTAATCAATCTAGTGAAGATTTAGAAAAGTTATGTAGTTGTAAAGTTTTTGATGTGCCAAAAAGTGACATTTTACGTACAAAATTGCTATTGCAATGGGTAGTGTCAACTTTGAAGCCTGATAACTAAACACTATAAAGTAAACTAACTTGACAAGTGGTATCTAGTAAAAGCTAAAATCAATGTGAAAATAATTGAGCAGGTTGTGTGCATTTTCTAAAGTAATTGCACATGTGGTGATCAGGAATGGCAACTTTTGGTGTAAAAAGGCCATTTCACCAAGACTTTTGCCTAGGTAGTATACTAGTAGCTAGTATTGTCCATTAAAAAAATTAACCATGCATCCACAATCCATGGCAATGCAACCCTCCTCATCACCCCTCACTTTGAATACCACCTAAAGAAATTCCTCTACATCAAGCAAAACCCAGCTGATTTTCCTAATTCTTTTGTTTTAAGAAACTATGCCTCCTATTCTTCACAGTCATGCCAAAAAGCCTATTCCCTCCAAGCACCTCTCAGAGTTTACCAGAGGGAGAATTCTCAGGTTATATGAACCTCAAATGAGCTATCACCAAATTAAATACCACCTTGACATCCCCCTCAACACTGTTAAAGATACTATCTTAAAAGGAGATCAAGAGGGCCAGGAGAGAAAGGGTAGAGAAAGATATCTTAAAACTACCAAGTTGCAGGATGATGCTATAGTGGAGGAAGCTCTCAACTATCACAATACTAGCTATTCTTAGATTGTTAAAAAAGTTGCTCCCAATGTCTCTTCTATGACAGTGAGGAGAAGACTTCAACAAAAGCATCTAAAAAAGTGGTTGGTACAAGAAAGGGTTCATTTGGATGAGGATCTTGCTCAAGAGAGATTGGAATGGGCATTAACTTATAGGTATTGGACAAGAGAGATGTGGAGAAAGAAGGCAATGTGGGGAGATGAGGTAGCTGTGGAGAGAGGAGGAAAGAGGAGAAAATGGATATTTAGATATCCAAAAGAGAAGTGAGGTAAGGATTGTATTGAGCCTACTGTTAGGAGATGAGAGAGGAAGATTAGCCAAATGATGACTGGTTGTTTTTATGGTCAAACTCATGGTCTCTTTTTGCCTGTTTTCCCTGATCCTACTTCTGCTAGGGGTAGAGTGACTGGAAAGTCAATTATTGATGTTTATGATCATTATGACTTTCTAGGGATATGGGAGGATATCAGAGAAAGGGTTGGAGATGAAGAGGTATTTTTTATCATTGATAATGCTAAGACTTACTTGCCCTTTAGGAGATGGCTCAGAGTGCAGGGAATTACTCTTCTGGAAATTCCTGCCTATTCACCAGATCTCAATCCTATTGAAAATGTTTGGTCTCTGGTGAAAGATAAGCTTCACAAGAACTATCCTAAGCTCTATCTCATGAAGGGTCCTGTTGATGAGGTCAAAAAAGCAATAGAGGAGGCCATTACTAATTGTTGGGAACTTCTTGACCCAAAGGTTTTTGATACTATGGCAGGATCAATGGTAGATAGGCTGGAAGCAATTATTAAGGCTGATGGATGGTATACTAAATATTAATTTCTACTATGTATTTACATTTTTTTAATTTTTTTTTGGTTTTCATGATGGTGGGGTTGGTGGGGCAGTGGGGTTGCCATGGCCGAGTTTTTCCATCCGTTGATGTACGGTTATTTTTGTTAACGGACAATATTTATACTTTGTTTATTAATAACAGAATATATTTAAATTCTCCACTCAAATAATTCTGCTATCCGGCGCACCTACACGATATGGTGCAAAATAAACTCCAAAGAGAATACTTGCCAAAAAAAATGCATACCAGATGGCATTCTATCAAACCTTTTTTTGTAAGGGTATCCTGTTAAATTTGGTGCCACACAGGGGCATTCTATTAAATAACCGTTTTTTTTTTTTGGTTCTGGCGCGGATAGCTTTTTCTTTTTGAGTCTGCCTTGTGCGGTATCTTGTCGTTTTGATATGATTAGGGAAATTTATCTTTATTTACATAATTTTACATTCTTAATTTTGGGTGCCGTGGTATTCATCGTTGACTTGTGGATAATACACCGGGGTCTTTAATTTTTTTTCTGTGTAGTTGAATAGGTCTGTGCTAATCGTAAAGAAAGATTACCTTTCATGCCAGTCTGTGAGGCGGAGCTTAAGGATTCTGCATAACTCTCGGTGAGTTGGCATTTCTGCACGTGGAAATGATTGGACAGTCATTGTCTCACAACAAAGTGGTTACCGTCCCACCTTTTTTTTTCAGCCCTGCGCACGCGAGTACACTGCCTTGCCGTGGAAGGTTTATAAACCCCCTTAGTATCTCAACAAGTTGCTCCACCATATCTTCATTCAATCAACCTTTTGGGTAGAAAATCATGGCCAATACTACGTATATGCAATCGGTCAACATTGGGGACGGAAATGTCCACTCTGGGAACATAATAGGTAGTTTCAACAAAACCTTCAATATGTCGGACGAGGATGCACAAATCATGCATTGGCTCTCCCCACTCGAGCCCCGGAACAGAACTGGAGTCGATGGGGCTGTCTTGTTTTGTTCAGGGAATCCAGGAGTTGGAAAGACTTGTTTAAGGTAGGACGCGGGATTTTTGAACGGATTGTTTGTATGTCACTAACAACTAAAACAACCAGTTCCCTTGTGATTGACAGCCTGTGCGACAAGGCTAGGGAGGAAAGTGTCGATGTTACGGTAACTGGTTTTTACTGCGATTTCCCTACCCAGAAAGAACAGACGATCACGAACATGATGGGAGCTATTCTGAAGCAACTAGTGGGAGGAGATATCCCGACGGATGTACGCGAGGCCTTTCAAAAAAGCAAAAAAGAATTTGGTGGAAGAGGACTGCGACTTCCGGAACTGATGGCAATGTTAAAGACTACTATTGCTGGGCTAGCGCAAGTTTTCATTTGCATTGATGCTCTCGATGAGTGCCTACCAGAGTACCTATCGGCGCTTCTTAAGTCGCTGCAAGAGATCATCCGAGAGTCACCTGGGACGCGGATATTCCTCACAGGAAGGCCCCATGTTGGGGAAGATGTTCAAAGAGTGTTCGCCAAAGCAGCTGTTATACCCATCAGTCCCAATACGGATGACATCAGGAGCTATCTGGAGATGAAGTTAGACATGGACTCCGCGCCAGAAGCGATGAACGACGACTTGCGGGCGGATATATTGAGAATCATCCCAGAAAAGATATCGGAAATGTGCGTGAGAGAATTTAGCTTTCCCACTCCGTCACTTAGAGAAGGTTTATTAACCAGGCTTTTTAGATTCCTCCTTGTTTCGTTAAACATCGACGCAATCCTGGGAGAAATGACAATTCATCAGAGAAGGAAGAAGCTTGATGAGATGACACAAGGCAATGGACTGAGTGATGCGTACACAAAAACCATAGATCGACTGAAGGCACAGAAGGGAAAAAGACCAGAGCTCGGACTGAAGGTTCTGATGTGGGTGTCACATTCGGAACGACCGTTACTTGTCCAGGAGCTATGTCATGCACTGGGAGTCGAAATTGGATCAACAGATCTAAATATTGAAAACGTTCCCGCGTTGCGGACGCTCCTAGCATGTTCACTGGGTCTTGTCACAGTTGAGAAGTCTTCATCCACCGTGCGACTTTTGCACTATACGTTACAAGAGCATCTTTCTAAAGATACGACTCTATTCGATAGACCACACTCAATAATTACACAGGTGTGCTTGACCTACCTTAATTCTCGTTCTATTCGCGACCTTTCGCCAATTGTTCATTCAACCCCGTCAACACCCTTTCTAGAATATGCTTCTTATTACTGGGGACAGCACGCAAGGAGGGATATGACGGACAACGTGAAAACGCTTACGCAGTGACTTCTTGAGGAATTTGATCACCATATCTCTTCTAGGCTAATGATTTTGCGTTACCTCAATACCGAGATCTCGTATGATCCATATTTTTACGAGCAGGAAGAATTGTACGGATTCAAAGGGCTTCACGCAGCAGCATATCTAGGGATGCCGGTGATATTAGCTGCTTTATTGGAAATGAAGAGATGGGATGTTAACACAACCGATAGCACGGGTGGTATGGCACTTATGTGGGCATCTAAAATTTGAAATGAGGGGGTAGTCAGGATCTTTTTAGTGCGAGAGGATGTGAATATCAATTTATCAAACAAATCCGGTTCAACACCACTTTTGTGGGCGGCTAGGAACGGACACCAGGGGGTAGTCAAGATGCTTTTAGAGTGAGAGGATATGAATATCAATTCATCAAACGAATACGATCAAAGATCACCTTTGGGGGCGGCCGGGAACGGACACGAGGGGGTAATCAAGATGCTTTTAGAGCGAGAGGATGTGAATATCAGTTCATCAGACAAATCCGGTCAAACACCACTTTTGCAGGCAGCTAAGAGTGGGCGCGATGGGGTAGTCGAGATGCTTTTAGGGCGAGGGGATGTGAATATCAATACGCCAGACGAATCCGGTCAAACACCACTTTTCTGGGCGGCTGTGAACGGGCACGAGGGGGTAATCAAGATTCTTTTAGAGCGAGAGGATGTGGGTATCAATACACCAGGCCCATACGGTTATACACTACTTTCGTGGGCGGCTAGGAATGGGTATGAGGGGGTAATCAAGATCCTTTTAGAGCGAGAGGATGTGAATATCAATACACCAAACAAATCCGGTCAAACACCGCTTTTGTGGGCGGCTTGGAACGGGCGCGAGGGGGTAGTCAAGATGCTTTTAGAGCGAGAGGATGTGAATATCAATTTATCAGACAAATCCGGTCTAACACTACTTTCATGGGCGGCTAGTACCGGGCACGAAGGGGTAGTCAAGCTGCTTTTACACCAGGGAGATGTCAATTCCGAAACACCGAATAAGGAAAACCAAACACCACTGTCGTTGGCTCTGTCTGGAAGACACGATGAAGCTGTGAGGTTGCTACGGGAAGGAGCGAAACAAAATCCCGACACATCTGCTCCCGATAGCCAGACCCCCTCGCCGTCTCTTGGACGTAGGGACGAGTCTGCGATAGAGACTCAATCCCTAGGTGATGACCTTATTCCTGACATCACAAACCTCAACGATCGACAAGCACATCCATCGGCTGATCCCAATGAGCCGGAAGGCATTTTGAACCGCAAGGATTCTATTTCCGTGTCCGATGATGGAGACCTCCCCTTAGCTGAACTCTCCAGATTACCACAGCCCCCTTCCAACTTACCCCCGATGCTCTCGCCTTCTGCAAGGAAGCTCGACACTCATTCCTGCAACACCTAGCTCACCCTCACGATTCCGATCAATTCTTATTTCATTATCGCTTCTTTTATTTGTCTTTTAGCAATTTTCGTTTATGCCCTTCCTTCTTCGTCATCAAAGTTATTCTCATTCTATAGGTAATTGGCACCTGGTTTTTTTAGCGTAGGCAGGATTTTCTTAGAACTGGATGTAAAAACCTTTTTGATGGAAAGCAGGTTTTGGTGGTTTCTCTGCTGTTTTGTTTTCACCTTTTCGATTAGAGTTCTGATTAGATTACAATCTATTTATCTTATCTTCTCCTTTTCTTTCATTTTCTTTGTATATATTCGTACGATAACTTGTGGATGTTGGTTTCTCATGCGGCCTACCGTATTACACCCGAGTACGCTGAAGTCAGATGAGCTTGAGGAAGTGGTTCAAATCTTTTTTTCTTTTACTTTCACATCTAGCTAGGGTGGTTCATCTTTCCAGTACAGCTTATCTCTAATCAATATGTAATATTTATTGTCGTTTCACCTTAGACAGCGCTTTCAGAATGTTTACACCATCATTCGGGACTGCCTGAAAAACTTCGCTATTACCTGAATGGAGACCGCTTCTCGGGATGAAGTGGATAAATAATAGGAAGCCCGAGCCTTCCCCAGCCTTGGTGATGTATTTCTGTAGCTTAGGGTCGAACACTATAACAATAGCTGCTTTGGTTGCTCTGCCCAGTGACATGGAATTAGTTGACGATACCGCAGTCATAATAGTGTGGCGGGCCACGAATTGCCAATGGAGGATACAAGTCTCATCATCAACTGAGGGGATGTGAAGATGCTCTATCTAATCAGATTGCTCAGGTGCCCCCATGAACATCTACTCGTGCCACGGTTGTGGCTGTCCAGCCACAACCCCCCAAAGCTTGCTCGCTCACTTTTGGGGGCACTCTACAGAGTGCCTGACAGCTCAACACCACTTGACAGCTCAACACAACTTTGTGGCTCAACAGCACTTTGAGCCACAATACCACTTTGTGGCTACACTGCACATTGAGGCTCAATACAACTTCTAGTTTTAAGAGATACTGTATTTTAATTTCTAATATACAGTTATATTACCAAGTTTTATTTGTTTCTTAATAGAAATAATTATGCACTTACGCATTTTGCTCTTATAGGTTGCAGTAATCTGCCTTGCTTTTGCATAAGCTTTTATCTCATTCATGAAAGGCTTGCAGGCAGCTTGATCAGCTTTTTTCTTTGCATTTTGAGCTCTTTGCAATTGTTTTTCAGCTTTTTCCAACTCCTCATCTTCCCTCCTCTTTACTCTCTGCCGTGCTTCAGAAGCATATAAAACTCCTCCCTTTTGTAACTGCCTTCTACTACTGGCTCTTCTCCTCGCAGCTCTAGCTTACTCTACTGCATGAGTATTTTCTAATTGCTCCATCGCTAAGGCACCAGACTGTGCCTGCACTAAACCACCTTGAAGTACTCTCTTAAGACGATTTTGAAAGCTTGGTGATAGATTAGTTGCATCATCAAGTAATTCATCAGCTTGTCTTTTTAGACTTGGTATTGTAAGAGGAATGGTTGATGGTGATTCTGATAGTTGAGTTACTTGGTGACTTGAAGTTGTATTAACAGACTCGCATAACTTGGATATCACAATATCAGGATTGTATGGTATTAGCCCCATAGCTCGGAATGCTGATCGAATTATTGATTCCTTAAAGGTTTGCTGATGAATAGAATCAATTCTATCTAGGAACTCAACTTTATCAAAGTCGCTGCAACCCATATGTGTGGAAGCTTCCACTGCCTCAGAATGATAATGCTTGAACGGTTGGAAGACAACAACATCTAAAGGTTGCAAGAGGTGACTTGTGTGTGGAGGAAGACAGAACACCACAATCTGATAGTTATCACAATAATCCAGAAACTCCTTTATGCAGTGGGAGCCAAATCCATCAAGAATCAAAAGTCTGTAACTGCCAACTCGTTGTAGCAAGGAATACCATTCGAAGTGCATGAGTCACTTCATTGTCAAATAGTCATTGCTATACCCAGTCTCGGAGGTACCCATAAGGTAGTTATCCAGTATAGAAGTTGCTTTATACCAGGGTTCTTGGTGGATAATACCAGGAACAATTATCATAGGAGGTAGTACATTTCCACTTCCACTAATGGTTTCACATACTGAAACAAGTTCACGGTTTGTCGAGCTGGCTAGGTAGGACCGCCTGGTTGGATCTTGTGTAGTAATCCATTGATCACGTCCAATTCCGATATGAAATCCGGTTTCATCAAAATTGTATGTATCACAAGGCTGGATGTTATACTTTGTACAAACTGTCTGGTATCTCTGAAACCACTCTCGGATCTCATCAGGTTGGTGTGCATTCTTGCGATCGGCATCTATTGTGTGTTGCTTTCGAATGAAATATTCCGGATGACGATTTAAAAAATGCTTTGCCCAATGTTCACTGACTTTTGGTGCTGGCAGGGGACCAGTATGTGCATTTTGCAAAACAGTATTTGCACAGCCTGTAATCATTTGAAGACATGCACTAGTCCCAATGGTATCTAAGCGATCAAGATACTAACAAATAGAGAGCTCTTGGTCTTCAGTAAGAGCTCTATTTGTTCCAGGTCTTGCTTGTCGGGACTGTCGTCCATTCCACCATGCACATAATATCGTAACTGGCACCTCATATTCTCAAGCTGTTGCAGCAATGTTTAAATTTTGTTCATTGCCAGTGGACTCCAATACATGCAGGGCATTAAGGGCTGCCTGAATACGTATTTCGATATCGCTGTAGGCTTCTACCTGTTGACTGAGGAGTATAATCAATGGCGGTGGTGGCATAGTGGATAGTAGTTGCAGTAATATTGTTGGTAGATAGGATCAGGTTACATTTTATGATAATATTCTCTTATTTTATACTACAAACCTGCCAGAATATTGTGATTCATATTGTTATTGATCTTCAAAGAGCTATTGAGGTTCCAACTACTATTCAGCCTGAATCTGCAGTGTAGCCACAAAGTGGTATTGTGGCTCAAAGTGCTGTTGAGCCACAAAGTTGTGTTGAGCTGTCAAGTGGTGTTGAGCTGTCAGGCACTCTGTAGAGTGCCCCCAAAAGTGAGCGAGCAAGCTTTGGGGGGTTGTGGCTGGACAGCCACAACCGTGGCACAAGTATCATACTCGGGATAATTTCTGCATTTTTCGCCAGCCATACTTGAATCTCTCAGCTTCGTTCAGGGTTCAATAATTTGTTTAATTAGCTCCTTCTTGCTGTCATCTTTTCAACTAACCGTATATCACACTGAGCCATACATAAAGTACCTGCGTCTTTCCAGAGCGCCCACGAACTTGTAAGTCATAATTGTTCAAGCTGTTCACATTCCCGTTTTTGATCATAAAATGTCACTCGTAAGATATTAACACTACTTTTCTTGAAACCTCAAATATCAAGGCTCTCAACCGATTCGACACCTAAGACGGCAAAAAGTGGTTCGGAGAGCTTTTTTAATGCACAACTACCTCCACAAGGCCAGGAGTTGAACTCCCAACCTTCCTAGAATTGTTAGTGGTGTCCGGCCTTCTTAACTGTTAGGCTATGAAGACCGGTCGATGTAATGGTCTATTTTTTCCTACCGTTGATTTCCAGTACAAAGACTACTAAAGTTCACTGAAATATTTTTGCTCTGTACCGGAAATATCTCCGGACTTGCCCGCAGTTCTGAGGTGAGAATTATAAGAGCTGTATTTTCATGATTAGCGTCAACTGACCAGCCCAATGATTATTTTGGCTTGCTCCAAAGATAAGAACTATGTCTATTTTTTGTTCAACCTTCACTAATTCTATCAACTCAAAACTATGGAAGCAAACATAGCGTATGTGAGCCCGTACTAGCACAATAGACATGCCTAACGAATGAGTGCGTGAAAGCGATCCATCATGAGACATCTTGCTCGAAACTCTCTTTGAATGTCTTCTTTGGAGCCATACTACTTCTACTATTCAACAATCAAACGCCATCTTCCTCCAAATTTTATAAACACAATCCCAAAACCACACCCTTGTTTTTTTTTTTAAAAAAATAAAAAAACTGTTATTCCCGACACCACACTGCATAGTTAATAAAAATCCATAAACAACTACTATAGGCCCTTAAAAGCAGATATCAAATACCGCTACAATGTCCCAACCAAACATCAACGATGCCTCAAGCTGCTTCTTAGCGGCCACCACCACCACCACCACAAAACACACCTTCCTGATATTGGAAATCTTGCCGGTGACTCTACCCCGCAGCAGCTGTCGCTTCCTCCCCTACTGGCGACGCTGCAGTTGCGTTTCTCTGAACTGCAGGTCGGATCTGAAGTGTCGGAATTGTTTTGGGGATAGGTGTGCGGATTGTATCGATATTAGATAATGCTATATATGGCAATTTGGGTGAGGCTGTGGGTATTCCTGAAGGAGGAGGCTTATAGATAGTACACAATAGAGTATGCATACTGAGACGTTTAGTGAAGTGAAAAGTTCGAGTGACACACTATGACCAGTAATGCCTCCCATGTGTGAACCACATGCCTTCTCAAATGTTTTCCCTCGCCCTAAGGCTTGTCTGGGGGTTTTTTTTCTGTATCCCCTTAGTCGTGCCCATTCTTGAAGCCGCTGGGTGTTATGGTATTACGAATATCTATCCCTCGGTTGGTGGTAGTTTTGAATAGTTAGTCTACTGTATACATCTTAGAAGAAGGTTGCACCTGATGCATAAACTACCTATCCAGCTGGGAGTTGAACTCTCAACCTTTGCTGTTCACATTGGTAGTTACCAGTACATTAGGGGTTACTTGTAAACTCTTAGACCCGGTTAAAGGTCACCTGTCTTCTTTAGATTTTGACTATCATCCCCTGTGGACAGGGAATTTTCCAATATATCATACCTTACTATCAAATCAAGCTCTACAAGTGCTATATCCCCTAAAACCAAAAACTATCTTCACCGGCACTATTTCCCTTAATTAGGCAGAAGAACTGTTGCCCCTTTTGAGTCCGCTCGGTGCCTGACTCGTACCTTTTATCATCCGGCGGTGTCTTCCAAGTTACCTTCAACCAGCCCATACCCAGAAATCTGGTCGCCGGTGACCCCGGATCCCTGAACAAGCAGAAGCAGGGGTTCATTGGCAATTTTTAATGCCTAACTACCTCCACCTATCAGTGAGTTGAACTCCCAACTTTCCTTGTTGACATTAGTAGTAATTACTTCCTTAGTCAGTTCCTTAGCCAGTTCTTTAGTCGTTGAACTATTAGAACCGGTCTGTGGTCCTTTGTGTTTTCAGATGTTAACGGCAATGTATTTTGTTCAATTGCTGCGAATTTACTGTTGCAATAATCAGTCAACGTCATCATCGAGAGGAACGCGAGAACTCTTACGTACCCCTTGCTTCAAACAGATCATCTCCAGTTCTTCTACGGCAGTAGGCTTGCTGTAAGTTTGTTTCTCAGCCCCCCCCCCTTTTTTTTTTGCCCTTTACTCTCTTCTCAGTTTCCTTGCTTCCCTTGCTTCAACCCACTCACTCATTCATATCACTTTAGTGTTTGCCACGAGCCGAGCAGGCTCGAGCTTATCTAAATTTCGGCTCGAGCTTTTCAGAAGAGTTATACTCGTCAAGGGGTTGATGGAGATAGCACCATCACGCCCGCGGTAGGAGGTAGAATTCCTTATTTTTTGTATTTAATACTTGGGACGCCATATTCTCCCCCAAAGTCTACCATATGGCTCGGCCTGACACTCAGTTTAGTGAGTGATATCCTGTGACTACTAAAAAATTCAAGCTCGACCCTATGATGGTAAGCTCAAACCTCACGTTAAATCTCGAGCCGGCTCGTGGCAAACATTCTATCACTTTCTTCCGTACTTTTCCACCTTTACACCTTTACACCTTTACACCTTTACACTCTCAATTACTACCGCCTCCGCTTCTTCTTGTTACAACCTGCTTCACAGAGCTTCATGGTGTACTGAGTTAGTGTTCTAACACACAGGATAACTTTACTCCCACGGGTCTTTGGTCACACAATCATGTGATCTCACTCGTGTAACCGAAATCAGTAATGCTTTATTCCCCTTATTCACTTACCTTTCTTGAATTAAGCTCAGTTCCTTGCTTCTTTGAAGACTAAAACTTCAGGCTCTAGGTTCCAGTCTCTTGATTTCTGCGATATAAAGCTCCAGCTTATCCGCTGGTATCGACTCAAACAAGGTTCAAGCAGCTCGAGGCAAAGTCATTCATCCATTGGCTTCTAAAAACGGCGCTTAGGCTGCATCATATATTGTAAGCTGTGTACTTAGATATCGTATTGTGTTTGGCATGTGAATTTGCCTGATGGAATCAGTTTATTTGGCCTAGACCGCTTTAGTGAGGTTACCAACTAGGAAGGTCTTTTTTGCTGGCCTGTGGGATTTCTAGTTTTCTGTGCTATGAGAGCGAACAAGGTGACTAGCGGTGATGACAGCGGTCCAACATCTCTGACCCCTAGCTGAGCGCTTCACAGAGGATTCTGACAGGCCCCGTTACTTCCTGGAACCATTTTCGAAAAGCAGTCCCCCGGATGCCCACGGAAAGAACTTTGACCCCCTGCGGAAGTTACGGTCTTTTTTTTTTTGATCGAACGATAGTTCACCAAGCAGAGAAGCAACTGTCGTACGGCACTGATACCGCACTCGCTCCTGAATATTAATACGGCATTGTTGACGCCACCCTGCTCGACAGATATCAACCTAGAACTATCACATCTAATTTCTTCCTCTACAATAATGAAGGAGGAGAAAAGATTGTTATGTTAAGAGTTATGCAAGCGGAGTGATGGTATGCGGGGACTTCCCCGGGATTGTGGGGAAATTTCCGAACCCGGGGCCTAGGGCCACGAAAATACTACTGAGTTTTAACACAAAAAGACGTCACCTCCTAAAGCGTTTATCTTGCTCAAATTTCAGGATATCGAGCGATCTCAGCACCACTCCAGCTGCTTGCCTGCTTCCAGCGCGTGCTTACAGGAGAGTGTTCCCTTGGAAGACCTTACATATACAAGTGCATCGCTGATTAACTGATGGTAGAAAAAAAGTTGTAAGATATCGTCCCACCAGCTACATATGACCATCCTAGCACCACAAAGTAACCTCCCGTCCATGGCAACTATCACTTTACAGAGCTGGCTTTTGGTTAAATAGTAGGGAATAATTAAGTCGATGGTCCAATCAGAGAAGCCCCTGACATCGTTAGTCGCCCGAAAATTGAAAGATGTGATATGGAAACCTGCGGCCTACTGAGGCCTGCTTATGATCTATGCGAGGCTGCCTGTGCCCCACTCTGAAGTCCGATGCAAGCCATTTAACGCTTATATTAAGGCTCTAAAGGAGTACCATACTTGTATGCTGTACTCAAGAAAATCTGACCTTTGTTGCACAGGCCCTGTCGGTGGCAATATGACACCATAGGTACTAGACCTGGTATAAAAAAAAGAGATCAAATATTATTCAAGCTAAGCCCGGCACCCTCCCCGAAGGATAAGATATCTCAACGTTTATCCAAACCTAGCAGGCAAGGGTTATGCTAATAATCTATTTTATTAGCAGCAGTAGTAATTCTAGTTTGAGCCCGGCATTACCAGAAGCGTTAGCGTAAGCTCCCTAATAGGAATGACTTGACTATAATAGAGAAACAATACTCGGTGCCAACTTGGGTTCGGCAAGTTCGTTTGGGCCTCAAGATCGACCTCTGCCGTGTTACAAATGGTTGTGGCGCGTTCAATGATTGCTAACATAGAGTGCACCGTGGAAAGGTTCGCCTGCATAATGGGCTGGCAATAGTAACGACAGCCACAATGCAGGAATATGCTGAAGGTCAGGACGCAATCGTACTAGACTGGCCTAACGTTCAAGTGTCCTGTCGAAGTTTTGACCGCATTTACACGGCAGTTCTCCAACATGGCAGCCTTTCAACAACCGGTTTTAAGTTTTGCCCTAAGACTACTACGCTAGTTTATCCGCAGGAATTAGCCAAAAAAGACCACATACTATATTGGCGATTTTTATTTCTTCCTAGAGTAAGGTTAGCAACATTTGTAGGGTGAGCCACGTTTAAACTAGGTACCATCAATTACGATGACCGAGGAGTAGTTTTAATGCTCAAAGCACTCAACAAGCCAGCCACACTTTAGAAATAACCCCAGATGGTGAGAACTTTGTTATATCCTTTTATTTCTCGTTCTTTTTCTGTCCTCGGTCATCTTCAAGCCAAGGTTTAAGATTTTTCTATAGTCTTGGTGACCAACTTCAAGGAAATACTGAGAGAAATACAGTACACTTTCCCCAACTCAGGAAAAAAAAAATACTCATTCCGGAGCTCTCGGAACACTCAGGAGCATCATATCAACCTTATTTTCCCGGCCGGCCATTATCAATTTACAATCCCGAAGCAAGGAAACCCAGCGGCAGGGAAGACACTCTGGGCCATTTCAAATTTCTTTCTCAGCAGGAATTAATTAATCAAGCACCCCTATCACCAAGCATACACAGTATGAAGGGGAACTGATATAAGAGTGGATGAAAAATTTTACATATGATATTAAGACACGGCATCGGTTATGTGAAAAAGACGCACAACACAAATTTATATGAATCAAGGGTAAGTGTGATAGGTAGTATAAGTCCAGAATTCATCCCAGACTGCCCGCAACTTAGTGTAAACGTCGAGTTCAGAACGCGGTATTCGAGGCTTTCTTTTTTATGTTATTGTAACCTACCCACCGCCAAACTAATCAGGGCTCGATGCATTCATCAATCAATAGGTTTCTTTGGTACTACTGGTTGTCCGCTTCGCTGCAGTTGGTCTCACTCGTCGAATAATTTTCCGGAGCTCCCTGTCATTACACCCTACCCCTAGGGATTTCGGACCAGGTTGCTGGGATTTATTTTTCCCTTATTCAACATTATTCCCACCGTCTCATGTCGCCCCGCATGCTTCTCAATCTTCTAGACGCATGTTCTAACAAGAGCGATCCAGGGATTGGCAATGCATCATGTTCTGTAAGGTCAGATAGGAATATCACAAACCCCCTGAGCTTTCGTCGTAGATGATGACTTAAAGCTGTTCGTGATTTTCTGATTTTCTGATTTTTTTTTTCAGGCCTGAGATAAACTCATGGACTAACATCTGAAAACGGATTCTTTCCCATGAGTGATAAAAGGCCGAATAACCGCGGTAGAACGGTACTTGCGTTGAAGCCCAACGAAGCGCGACGATCTGGTAGTTGGGATCCCACGAGATCTATACTTCTACAGTGTTCCCCTGCCGGTACAAGCTAGCTTTAACAACTTCTGTTGTAGAGCGTGTTAAACATGTCGGCAGAGAGAGAGAGAGGGAGCACTGTTCAGTGCTGTAGGAACACAAATCTACTGATCCTCTCGAGGTGATGTACATACGTACGCAAAGGTACCGTAAGAGTACAGTACACTACCACAATTTAAGCCCTACAGGGCCAGATAGAGGAGGATCCGATGGCGATTCTCAGATCATATGTAACTCAATAGCTGAATTCAGTTGCAACTCTTTTTTTTTCTTTGGCGCCGGGCAAAAAAAACAGAAGTTCCCACTGCACAAGTGTTTGTTATACTTGGACATCAGCATGGTACTGTATCATATGCAAAAGCAGAAAGATAGAAAAAGGGAAGCCGGAAACCGAAAGAATGGTGGAAAAGGGCAAAGGAAAAGAAAAAAAAACAGGAGCTCAAGGTATGTAGTTGTAGCACGGTGGTGCGTCATCATCACCATCATCAAGGTCCGCTACTGATCATCGCGAAATTACAAGCACAAAGGTCCACCGCAGCATAAGAACCCAGTTTTCTCGAACATAACAGGGGCCCCGCTCCAGAAGAAAGAAAGAAAGAAAGAAAGAAATCCGCAGCCAGCCAGCAGCACGATTACGATACGGTAGCGATAGCATACTGTACCCATAAAATGAGGGTTGCAAATAGAACCAGCTACAGTAGCTGAGAGAGCGACAGAGAGAAGCCGAAAGCCAATTCCGCTGCTCGCAAGAATGCCACGATAAACATGATGCGCGCTTACCATTAAGACCAACTGACAAACTATTCCAAGGGGGGGGCGTCGCGATACCGGTACAATACAGCACGTACTTTCCACTTACTGTAATACGTAAAATTTCTTTTCAATCTTGAGAAGCACTGATATAAGACCATTATTATTTGTTTCAACTCATGCACATGAAGGTAAAGATAGGCCGTGGTGGAGGGTGGGGTTTTTTTCCGGTCAACGAGCGCCGCCGCAGGCAGACAGGCAGACAGATAGAAACTAAATCAATGAATGAATGAAACCTTACCGTAGGGTCCTTACTCACCCGTGACTCTCTTTTTTTTTTTTTGCGAGCTTCTCGCTTGTTGGCACAGTATGTTTTCGCTTGCTTACTTAGGTCCTTACTTTAACTTCATAAGACTCTTTTACTTACCCCCCCCCTTTTTGCACCTTTGTAATTACCCCTCGCTGGCTCGCTCGCTTGATTGATTGATTGTGGTATATTTACTTGCAGTACTATACTGTACTGTACTCCTACAAACCTTAGACTACCGAACGCCGTGATAAGTTTTCCCCGTGCGGTGAGACCGGAGCTATGTTTCACAATTATCATACACTACACTACTACGTACAGTACTGTACAGCAAAGTTAAGTGGGTATCTACAATACGACAGGAGGTGGGGGTTGCGAGTAGAGCCCCACTAACTAATTCACTCACTCACTACTGTTTGAGAATATAAAAAAAACAAAATAAAAAAAGAAGTGCAAATACGGTATACCATCAGTATGTCTCTGTCTCCGTGTCTCTCGGTAGTCCCGATGATAAGTAAGTCCATAATAACAAACTACCAAACCTCCAGTTCTACTTTACGAAATACCTTAGGTATTGTACAGTACTGTATCGCAGATAGCTAGATAGATAGATAGATAGAGAGATAGAGAGATAACCCCCCCTTGAGAACGAGGAGAGCTGTACTGTACAGTACTGTAAATTAAGCTCGCTGGCTCGATCTGAAATAACTGGCCAACATCCTTTTTTTCTTCTTTTCTTCTTCTGAAACCTATGTAAGCTTTCCACACTTCCCTTTCCTCCTTCTTCCCGCCCAGGAAGGGAACATAATAACTATTGTATTGTATCTGTAAACAAGGCAAGCTTCTTATGTTCTATCTATATACAGTACCACGTGAAGTCTACCTTAGCTCGTGATAATGATAACTATCATACCAAAGCTCACCTCCAGCACCGCGCATGCAATATAGAAAAAGGCTAAAAGCCCCGACCAAAAAAAGCATTGTAATAAAACACTCCTGCATCTATCTATCTAAGCTAAGCTATGGTCCCATAGAGTACCAGTGCTGTACTGTACCGCCCCGAACATGCCAGCATCTAAACTAAACCAATCGGAAAACTTTCAAAACAAAAAAAAAGACAAAAGACCAGAGATGTATCCCTACTATAACGTTTCAAGAAAGCAAGACAAAAAAACAGACACATGTAATAAATAAATCCCCATCTAAGAAAAAAATACAAACCATTCCACGTGAAAAAAAGACAAAGCTAGCTATGATAATATACAGGAAGTGAGTACTGTCCGTACTAGCTTTGTAATGCATGAACAATAATTCTAAAACAAAAAACGCCCAATAACCAATCTTTTTTTCCCCACCCATTCAAAGTTCCGATTTCTAATACCCGTGTAAATATGTTCATCCCGTACCGTAACGATGTGTTCCCCCCTCCCATTCGATATCCTGTTCCATCTATTTTAGTAAGGAGATAATGCTTTTGAAAAAAATGAAAAAAAAAAATGAAAAAAAAAATTTTGTAAGGCGAGGCCAGGCCGAAGAAGAAAAGGTCAGGCTAGGACACAGGACGAGGCAAGAAATAAAAGAAAACCCAGGAAAGGATATGCAAGAGTGAAGAGAATAAAGTGTAAAAAAAAAATGAAAGGAAAAAAATTCTAAGAGTTCATCCCAATCCATGAAAATGCATTTTTTTTTTTTTTTTGTTGCTGTCGTTGTTGTTACGGTCATGTTCCATTTCATCCCATCCGTCCACTCTACCGATTCATCGGATCATCAACCTCACTTTCAGGAGTCGCGACAGGTGTGGGCGGCATCTCAACCAAAAACTCATCGCTCTCGCGATTCGCCGCAAGACTTTTAATCGGAATCTTCTCGCCGCCGTCAAACTCCGCAAGCGCCCTCCTGTACATCCTCCGCACAAACTTCTCACAGTCGTGTTTAAGCAGCCAGTCCTCGCGCGGCATCTTAATGCTTCCCGGGTTCAACCTGACCTTCTCCCAGTCCGCTTTATGCCACATGTCGCGCACCTCTTCTCCCTGCTTCTGCGCAGACTTGACGCGGTCGTAGCGCAGTCGCTCGTAGATCTTGAGGGCTGAGGGTATCTTCTGCGTGGCCGGGATTTCCTTGTCCGTGTGGGTTAGGGAGAGAAGTGTGGCCAGGGCTACACCATCCTCAATCGCTTGAGAACAGCCTTGTATGGAAGTGGGTAAAAATGGGTGGGCAGCATCTCCAATCAAGCAAATGTGACCGCCCGGGGTAATCCAGGTGGGGAGAGGCTCGCGATGGACAAGTTTCCAGTCGACCAACGAGGGGGTTTTGGCAATCTATTATGGATCGGTGGTTAGTTTGGATGAACAGAGAACCAACATGTGGTTTTATGTCTGAGTGCTTACAATTGCCCTACATCTTGGGTCCCAGCCTTCTAGAAGTTTTAGAACATCTTCCACACGTCCAGGATAGGACCATGATTCGTCGATGTCTCCGTTGTCCTGGTCTCATCGTCAGCGCACAGCACGCACACAACACATAATGCATAACAACCAAAAAAAATTTGGCTCTTCCGGGGGGAAACTGTACTTTGTGGGTGCAAACCCAGGATATTTCGCGCCCTCCTTTGCATGTAGCCACAAGCAAATGAACATCAGGTCCTAACCAACCCGTGTGCGTATCTCCCCGCTCCGCGAATTCCCGAGTAAGCGGGTCATCCAGAATCCCATTCTCCTCGACATCGAACCAAGAACGATATGCGGCATATCCTGTCGACTTGACCTTATCGTCCAGACCAAGCGCTAACTTCCTAGCTCTGCTCCTAATGCCGTCCGCGCCGACGACCACGTCTCCAATGAAGGCCTCGCCATCGTCGCACTCGACCCAAGCCTTGCCCAATCTGGAGTCCTCTTTGTATGCCGTTACTCGCTTGCCCATATGGAAGCGCACACCCAGATGCTCGGCGTATTCGAAGAAGATCCTGTGAATGTCCGCCCGGTGTCCATTGTACATTGGACGCTCACGGTCCGGGGTTACTACTGGCTGCTCGAAGATGAATTCGCCCTTGTGTGTGTGGATCATGAAGGATTTGTGGTTCATGCAAATTTTGCGCAACTTGTCGCCGACCCAGGCGGGATCCCAGCGTGAGAGTACTCTTCCGGCATTCTGACCTATTCATTCGTAGACCGGCATTAATTAGGATTGTCTTTCCTTTTCACTTCTTCTATCCGCTTTTGAAGTTGAGATGGGGAGCAGGGTAGATAGAGAGATATAGAGAGAGGGCCAAACTCACTTATACTAATGATGTCACCAAGTTGCTCCCACTTTGGAGCTTTCTCGAGTACTGATACTGTATGCCCCTTAAGCCTAGCCTCAATACCCGCTGTTAAACCCCCGAAACCAGCTCCTACTATCACGACGTGGATTCCTGTTGGAAGGTAGGGCGCTATTGGTGTAGCCATTGTGACGATGTGAGGGTGAGGAAGCAAGAAAGGAAGGTGTATATAGAAATGTAATTGGAGGAGGAGTAGGGTCGAGTAGGTAGTAGTAATAAGTAGTAGTGTGTGGTGAGAGAGAAGGAAACTATACTATCTCAATTGAAGACTCTCGATTCGAAAGGATGTGATGTATGAGCGATGAATGTGCTGGATCAGCTCCTTATAAGACACCGAAGCAGGAAGCAGGTCAAGTGATTTTTGTGTAGTGGAATAGTAGATGACTGGAGAGATGAAGACGATGTGAGGAGGAGGAGGACAAAGATATAAGGTCTCCTATATATCCTAGTTGCAATAGGACAACTCTGAAGCGGATGTGATCCATAAGATGGTTGGTAGTGGTGGGTCTATGACAAAATTCAATGTATGAAAGAATAGTAGGGAGGAGAAATAAAGTGAGGGAGGGTGCGAGAAAGGGTAGAAGAAGGGAATGAAAAAAAAAAAATCATTTGTATGAGAAAGTATGAGAAGTTGGTGAAACAGTCTGCCACGCATGTGAGCCGATGGATGGCGGCCGGTGGATCACTATTCCCAACCCCTGGAGCTGCCCATAACCCAGATGGTCTGCAATACTCTAGCATCACTAGGCCTGGTACTCTCTCATGTAGAGGCACGATGTCCATTGGGGGGTCGAAGGAAGGATCCATGACATGTTAGGGGTGGAGTGAGAGGGGATGGCGAGATGGACTGGATGGAGAGAGGAGGGGAAGAGGAGGGAGACGAGGTGGAACGCAATACGGTACTGTATTGTGGTAATTACGAATACATGGGCGTAACTGCCCCACTGAATAACTCGAACAGAACAATGTAAGTTACAGCTTTACCACTCGAGCAGGATCACTCAGTCTTGGAAAGGAAGATCCTAGACACTTGTGTGCACGTCCAAATTACCAATTGGCAGAAGACCTTGCACATTTGTGCTCCTACAGTACAGTGCGGTTCAAGCAAGAAGCGTACTCAGTTCATCGTAGAGTACTGTACACTACTTGTCTGCTCACTTGCATGCACTCGTACAATATCGGTAAAATACACCGCGATACTTGAGTAGAATACGCCACAGATGAGAAGACGAAAAAAATTCTGAACCCATGTCCCCCCATAACGGAATCAACAGAATTATCTCTCACTGGCTGCATGCGGTTGCGGCCCGCTGAGCGGAGGTAGCGATTATGGACTTACAGCGCAATACTCAAGATATGCCCCTCCTCAGTTTTTTTTTTTTTTTTTTTTTTTTTGCCTACCTTTGACTGCCTGATTTTTGAAGAAACTATCTTGTACTTTGCTGTACCCTTCGGAGAATTGTTGCTTGCGACCTGAATTCAAGCATTTGCTTAACATCAGCCTTGCCTTGTACTGTACGTATGAGGTGAGGGTTGTTGTACAGTACAAATAGTAGGCAGTCAGTAAGTTTAGTTAAGCTGGTTACTTGTAATTAAGTATTTAGTTAGATTTGCTTGCCTGCACTACATTTTCTTTTGGCCCACTGGCGGATTATATTCCTTTTCTATCATAAGTGCGTGCGATTGCTTACTCCCCCTTTCCCCCAACCCCTCCATGGCTATTGACCATTACCCCTAATTCAATAGAAGATGAGAACGTACATGCACGGACTTATCAGTAGGTCCGGTAGATTGTATTGAGGAAAGTTCTTTGGTTAGTCCCAGATTATAGTACTCGAGTATCGTCGCTTATGGGGTTTGTTTCAACGCTGCTTGTCGAGCTGGCCTTGTGTTGGTCCAAAACTACTAGCTTAACCTTACTTAGTGTATCATATCAGCTCGGCACCCCCAAGTTAACGTACAGTAGGAGTTACTTAGCTCCTACCATCTACTTGTATCTGCTCTATCTGCTATAATTATCTAGCTAGTCCAACTAACCTACGAAAAGTCGACCTCCGTGCCAGCAACCTCAATCAAAATCCATCCTGATACTAAACCAATATAACTTATCTCTGTAATTGAATTGAACTCGCTCTTTCTACCCTGCAGGGTATCCCTCCTTCAGCGGTCGTGAAGCCCAGGCTAGCTTAAACTGCCACCCCTCCGCCTCCTTCACCCCCCCATGATGCCGCTTCCAGGAAATATCCCAAGCCAAAAAGCCGAGCTTTTGAAACCGCTCAGATTGTTTCCAATTCATCTAGAATAACATAAGTGCAGTCCGTCGGGTTTCTTAATACGCTAAGATGTATTCACCCTTCATCGCTGTCTTTGATCCGACCTGCCCTCCAGGTCCCCCTTGCTCGTTAGCTAGTAGCAAGTTAGCCACAGTAGGGTATGCCAGGTATAGTAGTCTACCCAACTCAGCCATCATCACCAGCATAATACAGTACCATTCCCCACCTGTCTACCAGACCACCACCCCAGTATGTTTTCATATCCTACCTTCTAGCGTTGTTTTATTTCACTTTTGTGATTTATATGAAGACTAGCTAGCCAACTAACTAACTACAAGTACCTAAATTGCTCGCTAGCAAAACAAGTTCCCCGACGTTATCCGGCTTCTTCTCCTCCTTATCCTCGTATTCATCCTGCTGCTTTCAACAACAGACAACAGTACAGGCTGAATGACTACCACCGGTGAGTGGAATTAAAGGATATCCAGAATCATAAAGTTTTCATTACGGCAAACTGACCAACTCGTCCTCTATCTATCCCTCGAGAAGGTCGCGTCGTTAAAAACTTTCGATCAACAACTTTTTCAACCTTTTTAACTTGGTAGTCTCCTCAATTCAACAATTTTCTTGTTATTATTGTTTTCATTTTTTGATATATAAAGTAACTTGATATCATAGCTAAATTAAGCGCCCCCCCTCACCACCTCCCTCGTTGCAACCGTACCGTAGTTAATGCTTTCCTCATGATACTCCCTAGAGGACCAGGAGTATTTTACGCCGGGAATGCTCCCGAAAAGTCCAATTCTCCACCGTGAACTATAGTATGATAGTTAAAACAAGCAAAGTCAAACCCAAGTGTTGAGACCAAAAAAAAAAATCTTCTTCACCCGGCAGGCGCTCCTTTTTTTTGTTGAAGCCCGCGGCGGGACAAATTTGTAGAGTTCACGGACGCGTTGATCTTTTTGTTGTTGCATCGGTCATGGCCAATCTAATTGTAGCCTTGAGAAATAACACCGAAGTCTTTCTCCGGGGTATATACGATAATTCCTTTTTTTCATCTTCTTCCTCTTCCTCTTCACCCATTATGATATGGCGGGGAAATACGCTGCTTTCCTTTTTCTTTTTCTTCTTCTCAAAAGACCCTTTTGTCACATTCAGTAGGTGTTGATGCGGCGTTGGGTCCCTTTCCTCTTCCTCGATCTTTTTCTTTTTGGCAAGTGGGAGGGAGGGAGTGGGAAAGTATTTTATTTTTCCTTCTCTCCATTTTTTCTCCATTTCTCCATACTGTATTTTATTACGCATTACGCAGTACTTTCTCGGACCTTGATTTGGCCAGATCTGTGATGGGACTAATATTCCCCCACGAATTGGCCTTTTCATGCTTTCTTTCATCATTCTGGTTGTTGCTTTTGCTGCTGCTGTTGTTGTTTTTTAGTCCTTTCGTTTTTATCTCTGGAATAGAACCATACCTGCTGACTAGCTTACTGGGTTTCGTTCTTACCTCTCCGTATTAACTAGTTAACTAAGTTACGATATACCATCACACAAAAAAAAAATAACGGTTCTGTATCACGGCCATTGCGTCGTCGTACTCAACCCTCCAGGAACCCCGCGAGAGAGAGAAGAGGAAGAGCAAATGGTCGCGGGGTCAAAGATTTGTCCACCGACTATTTTAAAGTTGAAAGCCACACAACACACACGTGGCTCGACTGAATTGCTAGAAACAATGTTTCCTTTTTTCTCACTCACTTAACCAACCGTACTTACTCTGTAAAGAATATCTCTATTCACAAGACTAACTCACTTGCAACTTGTTTTTCTGACCACATTACACCCATTCTATCTATCTATCTAGACCTTTTTTAGCTTCCCAATTATAATTCCTTTGACTACTTCCTTATCGCCTGCTTTTTTCTCGCCTTTTTTTTCCCTTTGTTGTTGTTGGCTGGCTGGATGGTGGTGGTAGTGGTATATTATATGGCTTTCCCCGCCTTTGGCTGATCTACTGGTTGTCATGGATCGTGTCTAGTTAGCTACTAGCTACTGTAGCGGGGTTTGCATACGTAGTGGAGCAGTGGATCAATAGAGTGGACTGAGTATCCTCACTCGCTCGTATCAGTCAACTCACGATCATACCATAATATTATACCTTACTTCCCCAGGCGTCCACACATTAACGCTGTCAAGTAAGCCCCGAAGGAAAGAAGAAAAAAGGGCGTGAATTCATGTACCCTACTGTACGTACTCGAGTTACTTCTTTCCTTCCTTTTCTTTTTTTTTCACATGAAAGTTGGCGCAGCGTGCGGGTACTTTGCTTTCCCGAGATATCAGCATATGGACAGTGCGCGCGGGAGGCGACGGAGTTGCATGTAACCGCTCAATGAGATTTTAAGTAGATCACTCGAGATAGCTTATGGAGGGGTGACAGCTCATGATGTGTATACCGAAGATAGAAAACCCGCGGCATGAATGGTGGATGATGCGGTATCATAGGTATGCAGTGTGTATGTGTCGGCCTATCTCTATGGCAATCTTGCTGCAACAAATCTGCGGGATGATGCTGATGATGCTGATGATGTTGATGCTTGATGGCTTCTACTGGTACCGCAATGTACTACTGTTACTGCTACAGCTGCTGCTGTTGTTTGTGGGTTTCATCAGACCTTTCTTTTTTTTCTTTTCTTTTCCTAACGCCCAAAAGAGTCACATGAATTCGGAGAGAATTACGTAAACTTCCCCTCTTCCTCCTTCTGCTCCTCCTACTACGATACTTCTACTCAATTGAATCCGCCGCGTATGAACGAACCCGTTCGTATCGCAATATTTTTGGTGCCGAGAGTGATAGTCCATGAAGGGTGGGAATTGTGGTGTGGTGAGGCTAGGGGGAGGGGGACATAATTACGACGGGTGATGTTGATTATTTCCTGAGGCTTGCAGCATTTTGAACCATGTGAATATTTTCTCAAGCAACGAACATCATTGATCAACCATGCCGGAAAATTATTCAAATATTGGATCTACGAGCACTGCATAAGAAAGAAAGAAGAAAAAAAACCTTCGGAAACATAACCGAAGAAACGAGGTCAAAAAGATTACACACAAAAAAAAAAAAAAAAGGAAAGGAAAAAATAGTAACACTGTAGAACAAAGGAAGGAAAAAAAGGAAAGAGAAAAAAGTCTATTGTAAAGAGGAAAAGAGTGTCCTTACCTTAGTTGGGTACAGTAGGAGGAGGAGGCTCGGTGGGACACAACCCGTAATAATAATCCGGATCGGATCGGTCCCGCCATGCAAGGAGGCCGTTAGACTACAATGCAAAACCTTCACGGGGTGTCGTGCCATAGAACTCACAGCCCTCTAGTTTTAGCTTCATAGATGATCCCTTGAGTAACAAAAGAAAATCAGCCAACTCTTAGAGTAACCGTAACTCGGACGTCAGTGCTCGGTAATCCATTGTTCCGAAAAAGAGCTCAGAAGGAGGAGGTACACTCTTCACCCCATCCCATCCCTGTCTCCATCCACCCCCGGCTTCACACGTTCATGCTGAATCAAGTTTATCCGACAAAACCCCAAAAGAAAGAATGACCCCACCTGCCAAGGTCCAGCCAAAGGTTAATCTACAGTTACAGTTACTAATCTACAGTTATAGTTACAATTTTATGTGGGGCCAAAACTTTCACATACCGAAAGTAAAAATAAATAGCAAAAAAAACTAATATCATAACAACAAAGCGGAAACCCAACCACCGTTACAGTACATACAAGCAATTAACCAGACCAGAATTCGATGGAATGCATGGCGAGTTAACAATTCACCTTTTTTACTTTGGGAAAGATGATTTCTGAAACACGGTTGCCCTGAGAACTAATATTATAACGGTCCTAGAGTGTAGTGTTATAGTATCATAACGGGCACGCAGAAAAGTCTCCACTTTTTTCCCTCCCTCAAATTCTTTGCAACAAAGAGGGACGAAAACGGTATTGTACCATTCTGCCTGCGTGCTTCTTATCATACCTCACGATTATGTCAGAATCTGGTATGATATGATATGTTATGTTAGGTATGGCATGGCAGGCAGACAGATAGACAGGGCACAACAGTGGAGTTCAACAGGTTGATTGATCGAGCTTTGATTGAATTGACTTGAACCGATTGATTGATTGCATCACGAAAGGACTTTACCCAAATCCTGCCGTTTTGAAAGTGAGGAAACAGAAATCACACTTTCATCTGCACCCGTCAATCACCATTTAGATTGTTTTTTTTCCCACAGTTTTGAAAAAAGTTTCTGATATGATAACCCACCCCCCCGTCCCCTACAGTATTTTATCTCTAAACGCATGGGCAATAGTCCCACAGTACAAATAAGTTAGCCCCAACTAAGCACAGTAACAACGAGAGCGGTGTTACTACATCTGGAAAGAGTCCCATATATTTCAACGGGAACGGGGAGGGGGGCAATTGAACTGGGTGGGTTGGTAGTGGTTGTGGTGGGCTAAAGGAAAATTATGGCAGGCAACGCATCAGGAAGAAATGCATAGAAAAGAAGAAAAAGAAAAAAAAAACATCCAACCATTGGAAATACCGTAGGCTACCGCAAAAACTCGCCAAACTCGCCATGCAGCCAAGGCCATCATGCAAGGATTGTGGCCAATCGGAGGGTAAACTTGTGAAGCTAGCTATTGTGCTGGCCAATTAGAGTACGACAATGTGTGGTCCTGCATAGCGAGTTTGGCGAGTTTTTGCGGGTATTTCATTAAAAAAAAAAACAGGAAGAAACCCTCAAAACCCGCTTTCCCACATTTGAAAAATAAAGAAAATAGAAAAACTCTCCAACATTTGGGATTGAAAAGCGTCTGTGCGCAGAGCGGTATCAGAAGCGTTCTTTCAGAACTGAAAGGTATTGCTGGGAATTGTTGGCTATTTGCTCCATAACACCCGCGCCGCCGCAACCCCTGGCCCGATGGCCCTCCTCCTTCCCATATGATAATTGCTGCTCCTACTGTTCATCAATCTTCTACTCACTCTATCCTTCGAACCTGCCGCTACTAGCTATCAATTGATCGGAGCTCGGGGAGAGAGGGGGAAGTTATCGTGCGAGATATTATCCTGCTTAATCAATGCTAGATGGATTGGTGGAAAGATGGATGAATGGAGAATCGCCGTCGCCGTCCTTTGTCCCATCAATCTTTTTCCGGAATTGTCGCTTTTGCATGTTCCCGAGTTGGCATCTGATTGTGATCTGCGAGCTTACGGCGATGACCTGAGCTCTGATATCGTACCAGGTTTAGCTCTTTTTTTTCCTACTAATATGCTCACATTTATTCCGGGCCGAAGCCAATGCCGCACTGCGCGCTAGTCTGCTGCACTGCTGGCGCTTCAGGTAATTGGGACTTTAGAGGTACTTCTGAATGATATCCCCTCCTTCACGGGATCGAGAGCGAGAGAAATGAGAGTGGCACAGATAAAGAGGTAATTAGAAAATGGAAGGTGGAGATTCCATATGCGGAAGATTGACTTGCACACTTTTTCTGTTTGTTGAAAAATATATCGATCAAACGAACACCCTTAAGATCTAGAATTATTGAATTCTGCGATATTGTGCAAGCGGATAACGGGGAGTACGGGGAGATTAGCAATACGGTTCAAGATTTTCTCTCCATAGTTTTGGCCCCAACAACAAATTTCAGCGGATTTCAAAATAGAGGCATCCCGTAGAATGGAATGCCAGACTAATACTCTGATAGATTGAACCTGATAGTTGATTAGTTTCCTTTCTTATTTCCCTTTCTCTTAAGTCACTAGTGAACGCGGTGAACATACCATGTACAAGGAAAAAATTGCAATACAAAAATGAGATATGCATGAAACGGTGGTCCTTTTTTTTCTTCTCCCTTTCACGCACACTTGATTCAGCTACATTTAGTATGATACAAGTACTATACTATACATGTACAAGTACCAGGCACCGGCAAAGCTGTGGGACAGTATTGTGTATACTTGGTATGACTTTCGGTACCTATTTGTACCTGCCCAGCACAGTAAAGTGCATTGCTGTGCCTACTAGCAAGGCAAATTACATATGTTGCCGACAAATGCTTAGATAATTGTAAGCTTTCCTTTTAGTCCATTCCACCGTATCAAACAACAAGAGTGACCCCGGTGCGGAAGTATCATACTCGTACGGCTAGATCAACTGGTATCCGCTGTTCTATTGTAATCGCTTCTTACAGCACCAAATTGTTAAGCAGGCAAGCATGTGTTTGATTTGCACTTTGCCGTGGGCGTGGTGGGGTTCGGATGGGGTTGACATGGAGGATGTTGCTGGTTAGAAAAAGCTGCGGAACTGTCACTGTGATAAGAAGGCTCTTAGCTCATCCTCCGCTTCACTAACGACCAGGAAAAGTGGTTCCTCTAACAAATTGTTGTAATATCCGGAGTGTTGCAGCGAGGCATTGTATCTCCCTCACTAACTTACCTGGTAATGCAGCAGCCTGAACAACCAAACTAGTCCTAACTGGGCAAGAAATACTTTTTACCCCGTACTGAATAGGGCCAGTCTGCACCGTTCTGCAAATGATGAGGCTTGACCAGGAACCGAGGATTACTTTTTGTGTCTCATATCGCTCGTTTAGCTTGAGGAGTCGGACACGGTCATGTACAAGTACAATCAATCCGCAAAAGTTACAGCCTTGGGCAAAAAGGATGACTTTCCAGAAGAAACCCTGGTATCAGCATCCCTGGCATAAGCAGTCGCTTCCCACAAACTGGTCCTGGGGATTTCTCAAGAGTCACGGTACTTTAGATAAGTTACAGGTATCCTGTGGTGTTATCATACTCAATTTTCTGCATGTTACTCGATTGATGAATTGTGCTTGAATATGAACGGTTCTGCACCATTGCGGATTCCCCTTGCCTCAGCCACGGCCCAAAAGAAAAGACCGAAATTCAGCCAAAAATAGCTACTGTGAGTAGAGGGGCAAGTAACAGGACCTATAACCAAGACAATGCCGTCATTTCCGATATGGTATTGGCTATCGTGCTACTATCACTGACTGTAGCCTGTGGTGATTCTTTGCTTCGATTCACAAACATGAGGGTGATTCAGTAGAAACAAATCCCGAGAACATATGGAATCAGTTCACACTAGCGTAGCCACAGTAATAAACATAATCGGAATTTGAAACAATAACCCTAACCCATACCGAATCCGTTTGCTCTTCTTATTGCCAGGCCTTCAAACGGTTTTCCTTCCTTCCTCCTCGGCGGAAACCCGAGCCGCCTTCGCACTAACAAGCAACTCATGGAGAGGCCTCCCTCCTTATCAAATTAATTTATTATAGTACTAAGGCTACTATAATAACGCCAATAACTTTTCTTGTTAGCGAAAAGCGAGCAAACATCAACAAGCCACCACCCTAGTTTTCTCCGAGCAGTCCTCCCGCGATCATCGACCAGCATGGTTTACTAGGATTCCCCTCCTCCGTTTTCAGACTCATTTTGTCTCTTCACCCGCCAGTAACTTAAGTCCGGTCGTTGACCCACTCCAATCCCTCATCTCATACTCAAGGGTCTCCCTCCGGATCTACCCTGTGCGGCGCCGCATGGAAAGCGAAAGAAAAAAAAGAAAAAAACAGGACAAAAGGACCAAAATTAGGCCATGAAACAATACCCGGAAAGTACCCTGGCTTCCGACAACTCGACGATAACAAGTAAGTGCCTGTACACAGAAGAGGTGTAATCGATGGACCATCGCCTGAATTTTACCTTTGCGGTTAAAAGAGTTTTTAAAAGAGGGCGGCGTTCCTTCGGACTCTTATCTGAGAAGATAAAGTAGCTTCTGGAAGGGTTTCGGGAAAGCCTTCCGGCAGGGAATGGACCTGTAATTGTTGTGAAGGACTTTTTTTTCGTACCAGCAAGGTCGGTCGCTCCTCCGATCCCTAGATACCTATCGTGCCGCTGCCGTACCGGGAGATCCCCAACATATGACTGACGCGCCGATTTATTAATTTAAAAGTTACTTTGTAAACCGTTGTTTTGCCTTACCCTACTTGCTTGCTCTTTTTGAGCCGACAACCTGTGGATTGGTTTGTCGTCGAAACAGGCCAATCAGGTAACAAGGGACAACCATAATTGGAACAGCACTCTTCCCCTATCCCACCTTCCCGATCGTCCGAGTATCGAAACCGAAACCCTTACAGTTAGCAGTGAAAATCTATGACCAGTGAGTATAAAAATAAAATGCAATAAAAAGCTCGGACGTTGGTTAGAATTGATTTCTCAATTATTTTTTTTTTCAAAGGGACCCAATGTGGGTAACTTAATCAAAAGGTTACGGGTCCACACCCAAAAAAAACATAACACGCATACAACACTGCGCGCACACACGCATGCAGATATAATTGATCTCGAGGTGCTTGTACTCGTACCGGAGGAGGCTCGTATTTTATTGTATCATACTTCCGGGCCTATTTAGAATTGAGGGATCTAGAGGAAAGTAGTCATTGCACTTGGTCTGCTGGCTACAAGTTGACATGTTTTGGCAGGGCCCCTAAAAATACATCCCCCATGACAGCTAACTACGGGTACTCATTCGGTTCTCACTTTTTTTTTCTTTTTTCTTTTCTTACTCTCCTGTTATAACCATCGTGACTGTTTCGACCACTCCTCGACGCTAATTGGGCAGAGCGGGGAGTAGCGGTTATTGGACGCGTTGTGTGGGAGTCAAACATTGCTGCAGGGATTTACTGTACTCGAGTAATATATCTCTATGTTCTCCGCATTCGGCGTGGGGGGGTTAGAGAGAGAGATGACGGATGGATGAGTGATGGGGTGCGGTATTCTGACAACAGAAGGGGACTGTGCTTTGTTGCATTTGGTATTTTGCCACGAGTGAGAAATAATGATTTTGGTTAGGCCATTTTTTTTTTGTTACCTGTCGTTGTTGCGTTGTTGTCGCTAGCCAATATTTGATTTTCCTAGGATGAATATTGTCGCATGCGTTCCGGAACAGGCAAGATCTAAGCCCCTCGTCCTTGGACTCCGGAGAATAAGACTTTGTCTTGAACATCACTTCAAGACAATCCCAGGACTGCAATTGAGATTCGTCGTTGCGCGATGTCATATCATCCATTAGAATTAACTTTCTGCTGAGATCGTTAGTTAGTTTAGTTAGTTAGTTTAGTTAGTTAGTTTAGTTAGTTAGTTTAGTTAGTTAGTTTAGTTAGTTAGCTTGGTTACTGTAGTTGGCTCGAGTTAGGGCGACTTTACTACCCTGGGAGAATGAGCGCTTCGACCATGCTGGGGCTCGGTGATTACTCCTGGATGGATTGGCCAACGAAAAGTTGTTATTCTAACCAGTTCAGCTTTGCATGCCCTTGTAACTTTTTTCATTATTTTTATCTTTTTTTATTCTCTTTTCTTTTTAACCCTCTCCTCTTTGTCCCTCACTTTCTTATTCAACGCTTAAATGCGGTACCGTATGCAAGTATATGCATCAGCCGCTTCCTCCCCACTTCCCTGTCAGCTCTGCTCGAATTGTTGGAATAAGGGTGCGAGTAGTGTGCCACGGGCCTTCTCACCGGAAACAAAAATCGGTGAACACTTTTTTATTGCTCTCTGCTCAATGGGTTTCCCCGACAGAGAGTCCGGATTCTCCCTGTGAGCGGATTTATCGGGTATTATCATTTAAAGCATTGTTTCATCGCTTCAGCAGGAATGAATTACGAACCTTCTAGAAGGGTTCAATTACCACAAAACACCTCATGTCACTCGCAAAGGGATCTCGGTGGTGGTAGTCTTGTCGCAATGAAACACGCAATAACCGTTTAGGTTGGGAAAATATGCCGGTATGCCCCTTTCGTTATCTACGACAATTTGTTTTTTTCTGGGATTGGGAAGGGGGGGGCTTGGATGGGGGCCCTAGGGTAAGACAAAACCTGGGTTCGCGGGGGTCTCAAACTGTCAACCTTGCTTGCACCACAGCTAAACTTCTTTCCCTTCCCTTGTTTGCCTGGATTGACTAGAACAGGGTTCTGCATCTTGTGTTGACCACTTGGCAACGGCTCCCGTGTAACACAACAGCGACGGCCCCCGCAGTTACCCGGAAGCCCTGAAGGTTTATGGCCTAGGGCAACGGAAGAAGGAAAATAAAATCTCCATGAAGGATAGGTATTCCCTCCTCGCTGTTCCCGGTAACCAAAGGCAGAAACTCTAAAGTTATTGACTGGTCCAGACTTTCGCAAAGTTGGACGATACGGTGCTTCTGCCGCCCAACGTATGCGGCATTGTCAACAAGCCTGCCCGCAGAGGAGCAGGCATCCTGGAAATATTTCGACGATTGCTTCCTTTATTGCTTTGCCCTCCCTTTCCCGCAGCCCTGCATCAAGCCAGGGCAACCTGCCGAGAACCGAGGGTGAGGCCTATCATACCCGGAAGTTGTGCCTTTTCCTATTTATTTCCATTCATCGCCTTTCTCCTAATCAATCTATCACAATGGGCCTCGATTCAGCATATGCGTGATTGATGCCGGATTTATGGTCCACTGCCTCAAAATCGTCTAGGGTGACTACAGTGGGTATCGGTCTCTGAAGTCAGGAGTGGGAGGTATAGAAACTATGGGGGCTAATATCTACTGTTGCACATGCGGTACCGATATCTCGTATGTACTCAACTAATCGCATCACATATGAATGTGATACTCGTTCCTACAGCTCGGTAGAATAGCCTATGCATGAGACTGGGTAATCGGCATTAATGCTGAAACTAGAGGAGCGATTTGCTCCTCGTGGAAATGTGGTGCTTTACGAGTACTGTACAATTACTTGGATAGCAACTAAGTTGAGCTAATACCGTACACCAATCTATTAAGCAGAGAGAGAAAAGGACTTTGTGAAATGAGCCTTTTTTTTCGTGAAAATCTCATACAACAGCGTAAATTACCTTACCGTACCGTACTTCAGAAAAGGCGCATCCTGCTAAACTGTTGAAATGTTGCTTGCTACCTATTAATTGTTGGAGATACTTGTTTCCAGTGCGGGATGCAGACCGTGATGATCCCTGGTTAAAATAATTTTTCCGAGTGGTTACCATTCTTGAAAGGTCATCTGCTGTCACTTGAGCCAATGAGATGGCCAGAGAGAAACGCAATGGATCGGCCGAGAAATTGCGGATATCGTCTAAGACTCCAATCGTCAACAGAAGCTTTGCTTGAAAGAATAAATGTTTTCCAGTAAGGCAAATCAGTCATGAGACCTCGATGCCGTCTCTCTCTAGGAATACTTACTCGAATATGGTAATGTGCAATCTGTTTTCCAAGGCCCTACTATAAAGTACATACAGATACTCCGCACAAGGCACAGGGTCTATATGGTACCAGAATATCGTACATGATAACCTACTAAGTGATAGGCCAGACACAAGTCATGAGGGATCCCCCGAGCGCAGCGTGGTATATCCCAGCTAGAAGCAGCCAACAGAAATCAACTCACGGACCAAATTTTTTCTCCTTCTTCCACTCGATTTTGAGCAGACTGTGAGCAGTAAATTTATCCACTTGCGCTTCCCGCACGCGGCGTCTACCTATCCCCGTTAGCCCATTTCAAGCTCGATCCGGCTTTCGACTTATCCGAGGAGCCTGGCGGGCTGAACACACAGCAGGGAAAGCAAACAGACAGGTATCTCAGTTGTTGGTATATTACTATCTTCCTCGTATTCCTTGCCACCCGCGCCGCGGGAGCTGCAAAAGGAAGAGAGAGAGAGAGAGAAAAAAAAGAAAGCAACCAATCCTGCGAGTGCTCCCCTATGATCCTTCCAAATAATGGGCAGAAAAATATGGTATCACAAAATTGACGACCCCGAGCTTTACAAAGGACGCCGGAATTAATGCGAGTTACCGCGCATAAGCAGCAAACGGAAAACTTTAGGTACCCATGCTTAAGTTAAGGCGCATAATAGGCGGAAGGAAAAGAGAAAAAGCAAATAAGGAAAACAAAAAGAAAAGAAGAAAAAAAATAACAATGTTAGATTATCATACTGAGCCGCAGTAGGTTACGGCAACGTAAGTTAACGGGATACTTTATGTGCGTTTTTCGCCAAACCATTTTTTAGAACAATAGCTCTCGTATCGATAAGCCGCAAAAACCCCCCAGAAAATCGAGGCTAATTCACCGGATCTTGTTATTAACCCAATTACTCTTCACGGGCTTGTGAAAAAAAAAAAAAAAAAAATACTTCGGCTCATGGAATGGCTTTTTCTTTCTCTTTCGGTTATTCCTCTGCTGAATTTTGGGCGAAATTTGGTCACAGGCGTTTTACGGTGTTATAGAGATGAGCGACTTCGGGGATTGTAGGGAGGAAGATCAAATAATACGGTAGTGAGAAACAATGACAGATTGTAGTACAAATCTCAAGTACTGTGCCCTCTAGCTGACATATTTAGGCTGAATGAATGTAATATTTGGTAGCTATTATGGCAGCCAGTAAGGATATCGGTATCGCCATACTATAGTCGTAGTCTACTAAATTATGAGAAGTTCAAAGCCTCTGACAGGAATCACAAGCCAAAAGGCGAAACATACCCACGCGCTATTTTTCAATTGAATTACAGTCGCACCTCGCTATAATGGACCTCTTTGTATGGGAATCCTCGCTATTACGAACGAACCCTCTGGGAATTTACCCCCCTGCTCCCATGCAAACGGTTCTCGCTATAAGGGACTTCGTTCAAAACCTCTCTATAACGAACGAAAAATCCGGAACTCTTGACATTCGTTATAGCGAGGTGCGACTGTAGTTAAGGCAAAAAACTTATTCTTACTATTATGCTTTTGGTCCGAAGCCCAGACACTCTGACGTTTTCACTGCAATTCCTTTACTTTTTTTCTCTTTTTTTCTCTTTTTTTCTTCCTCTTCTCTTTGACGAAATTTTCTGAATCATTACGTCAGTGTTGCTTCTATGGTATTGCGGTGGGTCGTTTTTTTGGAAAAAAAAAAAAGAGAAGGGGAAAAAAGACTCGCATCACGGAGCAGATACTGGCATTATTCAACTGGCTATGCAAGGGCACTGGAAAAGTTTTCTGGACGCCGACTGCCAGTTCGAGTCGTTGTGGGGTAGTCCGGCGTAAGCCGGCGCATGGCCAGCCCGGATTGTGAGGAAGTCTCCAAAGTCGCTCGTGTGGACTTGCCGAGATATCTCCAATTGACGAGAATATGATCGCTCTAGGACAATGTGAGCTCTATTTTCTGCGATTCAGCAACGGCTTTATCTCAAGTTCAATGGCTTTGATTCACCTGACGGGGGAACATGATCAGGAGGAGGTAGGAAATGAATTTCCCTTAGTCAATGTCGAATGTTGCGAGTGATAATTGGAGATACGATGCCGGCGATCTCCTGGCTCTATCTTTTTCTTTTTTTCTTTTATGATACCGTGCTTTACCGCAACTAACTTTAACTTTTTCCCCTTCTGTTTCAATACCGTATTTACTCTTGCGATTCGCCATCTCCGCAAGGCCTCCGATCTCCGGATTCAGAGACAAATGCTCCTGAGAAGGATTAGTACTTTCCTCTCACAGTATAGCATGAGTCATTTAGACGTGTTGGATCTCATTAACTGGTTTTCGTAATTCTGTTAACTTGCCAAAATAAACCTATTGTGGGCAAATGCTGCGATCCGAGGCCTGGCGGAGATGGTGAATCACAAGAGTAAATACGGTACTCGAGTTAAATCCCCTGGGGGGTTCCTTGCCATTCTCCGGACACGTTAGAGAATGGTAAGGCTTGAAAATCATCATCCCACATGGGGGTTTCCACCACATACAGATCTTGACCACCTTATCATCGTTAGGAATTCTTTTTATTTCCCGACTGAGCGGCACGCTAGTGAAGGATCCCAGATTCTATGAGGTACAGTATAGTTTTTTGAGGTCATGTATGAATGTATACAGACCTTTTGGCCCCTCACCCCGCCTCCTCCGCCTTCTCCCCCCGCCTCCTCCTCCGTTTTCTGCAATTCTTTGGGCGTTCATCCCACGCGGTCCGCGTCCAGATACTTTACAAAAGCTTCCATTGCATCTCCGGCAAACGCGTGATTCAACGTGAGGATTTTAACGACTCCATTGCTTTTTCTTCCCCCTCCCTCTCTTCCTCTAATGGCTGTTCTAAGCACCTGTTATCAAATTTTATTCAACAGTGACGTTGATGGCATCTGATCTATACCTGATGTCTTTGCTGTATCGTGACTACTGTGTTTTGATTGTTCCATGAAAGTAGTATCTACTTCAGTTACGTTTTTTTTTTCTTCGGGGCGCCTTCCTGCCATTCTGATTCGACGAAACCCGTCACAAAATATCACAAACCGTGTGATATTGTCAATCAACTCATGTACTGTGTAATCTATGTACTGTACAGGATCATATGGACTGTCACAGCAACAGCAGCAACGGCTGGGGAAAGAAAGCTCCACTCCACAGCAGCAAAGAGGGGAAGAGGAGAAAGCAAGGTCACTTCATCATTTTCGTTTTCCCTATCGCAAATTTTCTTCTTCTCCTTTGTCCCCGTAACCTAACATTGGGGTTTTTTGCTTTTTGTTCCCCTTGATCTGTTGTGGAGGTTCTCGGGGCTCTCCGATCGAGATACGCTATTGGAAAAAATACGATATCCCGTTGCAAGATGATACTACGATAATGACAACACATACGTTCAATAAACGTGGTGGAAATTTGAAGGAAATGCCATACTCTGTGACCAGACCCCCGGTTTACAAGACGTTGGGGTTTCGAATGATTGTAAGATGGTGCTGCACAATATCGTCACCGGGTTTCTCCCCGGCTCCCGTCATGGAATCTTTATTCTATTATCAGATATTTTTTTTTTTTGTTCCACAGAACCATCGTGTGCCATAACTCTGCAGAAATACTGAGCTAATCGTGTTTTTCGGATTACCGGTACTGTACTGTACACAGATCGCTAAGCCTACAGGGGGGTTTATCCTGATGAGGCCTCCTTTTCTCCATTGCTCGGAATGAGATGTTCCGAGATATTATTCTAGAAGCGGATCAAAGAGAGTACAGTGTTTCCCTACATAGCGAGCACCCGGCACAACGAGCACTGGCTCGCAAAATTCTTTAAGCTAAGGTTTAAAACCATACAACCTACCAAAGACCAGCCAATAGGTGGCGAGTGCTCGCTATGATGGGTGCTCGCTATGTAGGGAAACACTGTATTTTCCTTAAGTCGTACTTGACAAGCCTTTTTTTCTTTTTCTTTTTATCGTTTTGCTTCGTTCGCTCGCTCTCGTTTTCGCTCTTGTTTCAAAAGAATGATGAGAGCGTCATCAAGTGTGGGTCTTTTTCCAGCAATGAACAGAGGCTGGAGTCAACTGTGCGAGTTGTCCGGTACACAAGCGGGCTTGGCAAATGATTCCCGACGGTGGTCAATCATCATGAGCGAATGGGTTTCAATCAAACGCACCGTTTCTGACCCTTTCGATTCAAGGATAGGGATGGAAGGGGGAGTGTGGGAAAAAACAAAGAAAACAAACCACGGTGCTCCCTGCGAGAACTTACAGTAACTTAACCACTCGTCCGAACCGTGTACCTGGTTAGCAATCTCGACCTGGCCTGTTCGGCGAATTGATTCAGGCAATGCTGACCAGCTCGTTCCGCTATACCCGGACCGAAGCTTGATTTACCGTCGGTTTCTCTGACGTAGGCTTTGCCGGGAAGTAAATACAAGGCTTTTTTTTCTTTTCTCTTCGGGTTTCTCCTCCCTCCCTAGGTCCCTCGGAGGCGGAGGAGAGAGATCTATGGGGGCACGGGGATTATCGGAGACAGAACCGCTGGCCGGTATTCTGACCGTCAGTGGATTGCTTGTGCGTGTCCGTGTTTCATTTGCAAAGAGAGGAAGGAGACAAGGGCTTTTTCCGTCTTCTTCTGCCGCGAAACGGAATGTGCTCAATACTTCGCTTCATAACATAATATTACGCAGTACGGCGCGGTGCAGTACAGCCTATTGCATTCGGATCGTTCCCCAATCTAAACAGCTAGCGCAACTCGTGAATGGCACCGCCGGCCGCCAAATAACTCATTTACTATCGGTCCCGAAACGTTAGACGGGATTTCGCGCTTCCGTATCCACTGTATAGTACAGGTGGGGAATACTATACAGTGATTCAGTTACATCTTCCTGAGGTTCTAATGTCAACAACCAACAAACCGGTTTCATGTCCTGACGGAACTGGCAATATACATACAGTTCTCTGCAAGTCCCTCTATGAAAAAGAAAAGAAAGCAAGGGACAACAGGTTGCCAGACCGACCGAAGGCTTCCCCACGGAAAGTACGCTGGTCGCGGACAGAAACAGGCCGAAACTCAAGATTGTTTCTAAGCTGTTATAGGTGATTTAAAACGCTGTAGGCTAGGCGGGCCATTCGGCCAGCCAGCACAACTTGATGAAGACGCCAATCAAGCCAGCATAAAGTGAACTTTCGCCTAAGTAGAGTTGGACGGACGAGCGTCCCCCGGCTTGCAGATGCTGCCTAACCGAGACGCTGTATCAGGGAAGCCGCCGATTTACGATAGCGCCATACAAGGAAGCTCATTGGTTTCCAGAGTTTATGTCCCGTGGTGGCTGTCGTTGATTGTGGTCATTGTAGGGCACCGGTGGAATGTCCCGGAGGTGGTGATATGACGAGCTCTCGTCTGAGTGGATAGCATAAAAGTGGAGCCGGAGTGATAATGATTTAAACTCTGCGTAATCCGCTTGCCCCGGTGTACGGCGGGAGGCATGTAAAGCGGGGTTGATGTATTGGAGATGCAGAGTAGAGGCTTGGGGGTTTTGTTGGGTGTTGGAGTGTCGGCTGTGATGCAGATAGCTACTTGGGCGGTGTGGGGTCCAGTGATTTCGCTCGGGGAAATGCAGGGAGGCCTTTTTGGTCGGGATGGCATCGCATGTGCCCGTGAGTGACAGATTGTGATGTGTGGCGTGCATAATGGTGGCCGGATCTTGATTCATCACTGGAAGTTGGAATCGCAATTGCGAATGGGAATCATGTTTGAGGATTTATCTACGCTGCTGATGTTTGAAATATCGATGTGAGCTGGCTGAATGTGCACTTGTTTCTATAGTGTAATATTAGAAGTATCCCTGCTGCATGAAGATCAACTCGAATATTTGTGCATGTCGAAAATGACAATTTTATAAGAAGAGCTTCTTGTCCAATGAAATATGGCAGTGTATGGAGCTGTTTCAAGTGACTTAGCAACGCGCTTTTTCGATGAATGGCGCAACATCTGCACTATAGTCTGCAATTGGGAAATTATGTTAATTTTGGGATTCCAATACGACAATCCAGTGCTTAGTATTTGACATACAGCTTTTCTTTATACCTCTATTTGATTTTAGAATTATAGTGATTTCCCTTGAGGACTTATGATAGTTGTGGAATTGGGGGAGTGATTTTGCATGATTGCCTTCAGAATAATAAGATAAAAATATATTCCAATATGCTTCTACTAAATAGTAATCGCTTGACTAGAAGTTTGTTCCGTATATCCATTCTGGTCTAGATGAAATTCACTGAATGAAGTCTATTGGTTCGAGATGACTATCAGCCTGAGCCTGGTCCATTGTAGGCACTGGCATATTGCACCCCCACATCACCCGGTCTCCTGGAACAGCGCAGTCATTACTTTGTGCGATACCCGGAATTGTTTTTGTTCCATGTTAAGAGGTAACTTCGGTCCTACCTGTATTTTAGTATCAAGTAAAGTTCCTAAGTTGGGTAATTCCTCGGTTTCACTCACCCACTTCCAATTCCAATAGATCGCTCTCAACTGCTGCTTTTACTAATGGGGCGCAGCCTAAAAACCGGGTTTACACTCCCGGACACGATAAGTATTTCTTCACCTGATAGTGTTTTATGAAAAGACTGATTAATACAGTAATTATCATATCATGAAAACTTAGCCATGAGCTCCCGCACAATAACAATAGCCTTGTGCTTAATATCACAATCTCATCTTGGGATACTCGACAACACTTGAACTGTAGAAGCATGAGAGTGAATTTAGCCCCTCAGTATAAAATTACACAACGAGAACTTTTGTTTCTCATAATGTACTACAAGTATCACTCGATAGTAGATATACTGTAAAAATAGTTCGTATATGATAAGGCAAGGACGAGAGCAGAAAAAAGGATATTTTCCCGTCCTTTTTTTACATTTTCTACCTAAGACCTGGACTTAAAGTTTTAAACACTTTCTGAAATAGTTGAAACTTTTTGTGTCTCTCGAATGAGGGATTTTTCAAACCAGGTTACCGGAACTGCCATAATTTCCTGCCTGCTGTCCTATTGAGTTCTCTATGGTTTTAAAAAGGTAGGAGTAGGAGTGCTAGAGATGATTTTGATAATAGCTTTTCAGACCCGTGGTCGGTGATGGGTCTCACTGCATCCATCAACTCCGAGTAGTCACTTGGAGCGTAGCCATCTGTACATTGCTTAGATATCTTAGTTGTGGGAGCTATTGTTTCTCTCTTTATTTTATTTAAGCCACCATCTTTACTATGCACTTCGCATTCGGGGTCGAAGCTACTTGTTTGCTTTGTTCAATAAAAAAATGATAAACTCTTTATCACCCCTTATTTATTCAATTCCTACCTAAAACTACAACCTCGTCCTTTGTTTCATGCATAATTCTCTTGCCTTCAAAAGCTTATATAAAGGCTGTTCGCTTCCTTTTCTTGATTCTCACCCCAATCTTCCTCATCAACGCTGATGTCTTTCTTCTCTCAGACGACTTTCACTATCTGTACTACAGCACCCTATTGCGTCTCTGGACCCTCAAAACCGGCGAAACTTCCATCTAAAATCCTGCGTATTCGTAGGTCTGTTCAAACACTGCCGACATTAGACAAGAGTAACACCCGATGGCCCTGTAAGGCAAATTACAGCTGTAGGGCAAAATTACACTACCAGCAAAAACTGCGATTTGCACCAGAATTTCTGATGGTGGGTGAATTTGTTTTCTCCTTTGGGTCTCAATTTGAACTTGTGGGTAATTCGGCCCTGGACTGTATGTGTCGATACCGTTTGCAACGCCAAAGTCCAACACTCTTGTTTCCAATTCTTTGTTTTACTTTCCCATAGCTTCTTTACCTCCTTTGGGTAGAGGTAGTTGTCAGACAAGTGAGATCTCGCAAGTGCCCATTGGGGCCTTGTAGGTCACCGTCCACTATCGAATATCAACTGAATTTGCCTTATGACAGTAAGACATACGAGTGATTTATAGTGATTATTTTGAATAGCTCAGTTCTCTGAGTAGGGAGTTTGACGGATTATGACCCAGAATCATTTTTACAGAAAAACAGTGGAAAGGGATAGATAGTATAAGGCATGGTTTGAAACCTGCGATGCTGGAAGACTGGCTTATGTTCTGTAGCTAGAACTCTTACGGAGTTTACCCTCTTAGAGAGCAACTTTAAGGTTGAGACGACCCCAAATAGATATCTGATTTATTTCAGGGTGAGCTGGATTGAACCGGAAATGTCAATGACCCCGTACCCATTTAAAATCCACAAACCCATCTTTCCAACGCGGGAAACTCCTGGCAGGAGGCTGATCTGTCATAAATTCCGCCACAAGTATCCTTTCGTATTTACACTCTCAGGCTTCCAATCTGACGCGTTCCCCAAAGGATGACGCACACTTACTAGCAAACTTGATAGATTTCATCATGGACATACGTACACACTCCCTGTTCATGGGACTTCCAACCCCTCCTTTGAGGAAAATAAAAATAAAAAAACTATATAAGGAGACACTTTTCCCCCCATCTCTTGATTTTCTTTTCCTCTTTTTTCTTCCCTAGGAACTTGAGCAGTCATTCTCAATCTCCCTTCATTTGACTTCGTCCTTTATTCCATCGTAAAGTAAAGAAGTTTGGTCCTTGAGTTCTTCATACCTCATTTCTTCTTATTTTCGAAGATCAAAAACCACTATATTTTTGCGGTTTTATTGGGGAAGTGCGAGACTTTGAAGCTGCTCTGTGAATTTCTCATTCAAGGACCTTTTGAGTTACAGAAAACTTTTACCTTCTTCAAAATCATTCATACTTGACAAAAGAACATTACTTGCAATGAATTCCTGGAGGACCTAATCATTGCTTTTATCACATTTTACCATTGGTCAGTCAATTGACAATCATTCGTTGTTTTGGAACATTTAGAATTTAAGGTATTTTCATATCTCTATACACTTTTTTTTTTTTTTTGGAAGCCTCAACTAATATACCGGTACTCACAGAAGGGCCAAGACGGTAAACTTGTTGTTTACTGTTTCTTCCGTGGGACTGGTTTTTTTTATTGCATCTTTTCGTGTGATAACTTACTGACATCGTTAATTATACAGTAAATTGGGATGAAGTGCGAGAGCTCCTGCCTGGAACATGGCAATCAGTGGAGGTTTCTGTATACAACTTTCCCATAGGACATTTTAGCCGTTGCGGGGTGTGATTTTTCTGTCCCACTTGTGCCTTGGTATGCTTGTTGGAACAAACATAGTGCTGCCAGAACATTTGTCGTGTTTCTTTTGTGCGTACTACTCTCTTTCCTTCATATTACTATTATTACTAACGTGTTTGTATTGATTAGTTGCCACAGAATTTTCATTTTATGGTTGGAAGCTCTTGCACATACCCTCACTCATTTTCCCGTTCGAGTGGTGCTGTGCTAGTGATTGTAGATTGAGATTATTGCCGTACTGTGGGGAAGAAAAATAGTCTGCGGTGTTTCAGCTAAAAGTTGTATTTTATTTTATCAGACCAGCTAGTTATCGTGAGGGTTAGGGCTTGGGTATTTAGTCGGTAGGGGATGGTTTTGTTTGCTCGTTAGCTTTGTTTTGTTTGCTAGTTAGCTTGGGGTTGATGTCTTGGCAAGGGAATTGGTAGTTAGGCAGGGCGAGCATTGAACGGACGAAGAAAAAACAAGGAGGGACGAGAAGACGGACGACAACTAACGGAGCAGTGGAGAGCGGACATCGAGATAGGAAAACGCGATTTTATTTTCTCTTTTATGAATTTCTTTTTGTTTTTCTTTCAATAGCAATTCCAGGGACGGAATTTTATTTTACCTTCGGACGAATAAATTTGACCTCTAGTCGTGCGTGCAGTGATTGCCCCTTCTAGTAGTGTTTGTTCTCCCTTTTTCTTTACGGTTCCCCTTTTCTACGGTCTGTTTGTTGGGGAATTGAACTCCATCCCTTCTACTTGTCTACCTGGCGAGTGATTCTCTTCGTTGTTTCTTTCGTTTCCCATTAGTGTTTTGAAACGCTCCTCGACGATTTTTGTTTTCTCAGTACGTGATGTAGATAGCGTTTTTTTTTTTTCGCTAAGCTTTTTTTCAAAAAATTTTTTTTTCTCTTTCAAGATTGCAGAATGATATAGTAAGAGTTCAAGTTCTTTATTTCGTTCATTTTTCATTTTTTAAGGAAATTTTCTTCAAGATGCATTTAATATGAGTTTAGTGCCGTGTGTTGCGAGAGTTTGATGTACAGTACTAGGGGTTGGGAAAAAGTCGGGCGAACTCTGGGCAGCAAAATACATAGTAAACACCGCCAATAGTTCGCCAGACTTACCCTTCATACCCGGTACGTGGAGTGGGATAACTGTTTGATAATAAAATGTTGAGAAAAGCTTTCCTTCAGTGATTGAGATTGATTGGTTTTTTTTCTTCTTTTTTTCTTTCAAGTCATGGCGTTCTGAGATATACCGTGTTCTGTTTTTTTTTTTTTGTGCTATCTGTGACTACTTTAAAGTACATTTCCCTTGACACTTTGTAGAGATTAAAGCTACCACTTCTTATTGACGTTCTCGGAATATTGTTGGAACGCGGTAGATAGAATTTGTCTATGGGGACGTGCGTGCGATCTCTGACTGTTACAGCAACACAAATTATAGGCAAATATAAAATTTGCAAGGCTGGAGTTCTCGTCTGAATCCGCTGGAGTCTTATTTACTCTTTCTCATTTATTCCCAGTATGTAATTGGAAGTTAAGAGGAGCAGCCAGGATAATCAAGCAACTCTACTCAAAGAAATGCAATAAAAAATAGGCACACTTTTTCCTTAATAATTATATCTTTGTTTGACATCATCATCCTCAAGATAGTATCAATGTTGGGCAGTCAACTCTTGGATAAAGTTTTCAGGATGGGAGCTATATAACAAACAAACAGGTCCTGCTTACGTTATAGAGGACTGCCGGTATGATGGCTGTCGGTCTCTAGGGGTATCGTGCAAGCTTCCTCAACCCTCACGTTACTCTTTCTATTTGTTAACGAGTTAGGACTTGCCGACGTCAGGGAATATCACTCGTCTGTTGGTTGCAGGTTCTTGCAGGAGGAAAAATTGACAAAGTGATGGAGTAGATCTCGTAAGTTGGTGGTATGTAACTACGACAGGTTCGTTAGTAGGTATGATTGGCATGAAGTGGAAATGGGATTTCCAAGACGGATTCTTGGATGGGTAATGAAGGATAGTAATGCGAAGGGATTTTAAGTTCTCTTAAACGTTGGGGTGCTTGGCTGATTGGGCTGGTTATCTCGATTACTGAGGTTTCCCCAGAGGATGGGCATTAGTAACGTATCATCGTGGTTAGGTTGCTGGTATGGAGAGGTTCGGCCTTGGTTTTATTTGGACGCTTTAAATAGATTATACTAATTGGTAGGTTCAAGGAATCGCGGATGAGTTCTTAGTCCCCCCTTCGAGGGTAGCGGAAATTCATTCAGACCGTCTTTGATGATTTCTCTTGTTGGTAGTGGTTTTTGATTACTTGCGGTACGGTACAGGTAGTTCCAGGATGTTCAACGAACTGCTTAATGGCCGATATCTATGTCACCGCAGATGTCTGTATAGCCTGTAGGTTAAACCAGTATTTTATTGGGAGTTTCTCTCGGTTACTCCAGTAGTATCTTTCCTCAGTACTGCAGGTACCCTTTCACTGCGCTGCCACCCGTTTGTTACAGTAGTTTTCATACCGCCGTACCACATTTCATACCGCCCCCAGCCGACCAGCAAATCTTCCGCACAAAGACCCGACTTCACATCATTTCTCCTACAGATATTCCCCCTGCCTTCTCTCTCCTCTCTTCTCGAAGCCTTAAATCCCTCGCTACCGCGCAAGGACATCTTCCCGACCAGATCATGCTAAGCTTTACGGAGCTCCTGCAGTCCTGCATCGATTACCCGGCGCACATTAACTCACGCTATCCCCTCGCGCAAAGTTACAAGTTACTGGCATGGAGAATCTGAACACAGGGATTAAAAATTTGTATGGCAAACTGTCTGTGCGTATCTGAGCGCCCATACTAAATTCGAGCTCAAATGTTCTGGTTCTTCATGCCAGTAACTTGTACTCTCGGGACAATTCCTCCGAAGCCCGAAGCGGAATGGGAGACATTCTCGGGTTATGCACTTCTCGGAAGATCTGGGCCGAGATTTGAATAATAGGCTGTTACGGTGGTTGGGGTGGGGTTGCTGCCCCTCCAAACAGGTAGACTATGGCAGTACCCCACAATGGGGAGGCTATCGGACGGATTAAATAGGCTTTCGATGCTCATCTCTTAGGGTAATATATCGAGGGCATTGTTCTTTGGGAAGCTCGAGTATTAATTGGGATCATTCGTCATCGCTGAGCTCGTGAGACCACACAATTGTACTCTTTTGGTAATCAATTGGCCACTTTCACCAACCGATTAAGAATAACTACCGCGGGGAATATCCTCTCATATCGAACTAGCGATAACGAGCGATAAACATCACCGTCTATCACCTCTTATCAAGATGGTTCAAATAATTGGCTACGAATCTCGCGATGTCCGCTTTCCGGTTAGTTCTCCCCTCTTCATATCCTACAATTCCCGGGAAAAAAAAAAGAGAGGCCAACTATCTAACCCCGAACCCTCCAGACATCCCTCGACAAAACCGGCTCCGATGCCATGAACGAAGCAGGCGACTACTCAGCCGCCTACTGCATCCTCAAGACTGATGGAGCGTATAGCGGCCACGGAATGACCTTCACCATCGGCCGCGGAAACGACATTGTCTGTCGTGCAATCGAGCAAGTGGCCCAGCGCATCGCCAACCGCTCGCTAGAAAGCTTGACAGCAGACATGGGCAAGACATGGCGGTGGTTGGTGTCCGATTCGCAGTTGCGCTGGATCGGGCCTGAGAAGGGTGTTATTCACCTTGCCCTCGGCGCTGTCGTTAACGCGCTTTGGGATCTCTGGTCCAAAGAGGTTGGGAAGCCGTTGTGGAGGCTGGTGGCGGATATGTCGCCTGAGGAATTCGTTAGATGTATTGATTTCAGGTATATTACTGATGCTATCACTCCTGAAGAGGCGGTTGCTATGCTGAAGGAGGGGGAGAGTGGGAAAGAGAGGAGAATTCAGGATGCTTTGAAGGATAGGGCTGTGCCTGCGTATACTACTTCTGCTGGTATGCTCTTCCCCTTTGAGTTAATTGGGTTAATGGCTAATCTTGGTATTAGGATGGTTGGGATACGGCGAGGATAAGATGAAGAGTTTGCTGCATGAGACACTGGCACAGGGATATAAGCATTTCAAGATTAAAGTCGGAGGAAGCGTGGAAGAGGATAAGCGGAGATTGAGGATCGCCCGCGACGTTATTGGATACGACAAGGGAAATGTCCTGATGGTCGACGCAAACCAGGTTTGTCCCATGTAGTCCACGAAGAAAGCAAAACTAACCACTCCAGGTCTGGTCCGTCCCAGAAGCAATTGATTACATGAACCAACTCGCCGAATTCAAGCCTTGGTAGATTGAGACCCTCACATTCCCGTACGGTTCAACGTATATACTAACAAACCCAGGTTCATCGAAGAGCCCACATCCCCAGACGACATCCTCGGCCACGCCGCGGTGCGAAAAGCCCTAAAACCCCACGGCATTGGCGTGGCCACCGGCGAGATGTGTCAAAACCGCGTAATCTTCAAGCAGCTCCTGCAAGCACAAGCAATCGACGTGTGCCAGATCGACGCGTGCAGGATGGGCGGCGTGAACGAAGTCCTGGCCGTCCTCCTCATGGCGAAGAAATTCGGCGTGCCCATCGTCCCGCACTCCGGCGGCGTGGGGCTTCCCGAGTACACGCAACATTTGAGCACGATTGACTATGTGGTTGTTAGCGGGAAGTTGTCGTTGTTGGAGTATGTGGATCATCTACACGAGCACTTCTTGCACCCCAGTGTTATTAAGGAGGGGTATTATGTTACTCCTACGAATCCGGGTTACTCGGTTGAGATGAAGGAGAGTGCGTTTGTCAAATTTGGGTTCCCGGCTGGAGAGTTTTGGAGGTCGGAGGAGGCGAAACCAATACTTAATCATTTATCTCAGTAGACTATGATAGGCTAGGTGCGGTATTCATGCGGGCTCATTATCGTAAATGATAGTTTAACTTAATCTAAAACCTTCTCCACTTTTTCCTTTTCCTTTTCCACTTTCTCCTTCTCCTTCTCCTTCTCCTCTCCCTTCCCCTCCGCCTCTTGTAGAGCCCGTTTCTTAGCCCTCTCCCGAATTTTCTTCTCTCGATTCTTCCTCGCCCTCTCCGCTTTAGCAACCTCCTCCCGCTGCTCAGGCGTAAGCCCCTTATACTTCTCCAAGCCCGCAATGCTCTTCCTCCTGGCCTCCTCCAGCGCCTTCTCTTTAACCGATACCTTCCTCAAATGTATCCTCCGCTTCTTCCCGGGCCTCTTCCTCCTCCCCTCCTTCTCCCCATCCCCAACCCCATCAGCGGGTAATACACGCCCCGTAACCGCATACTTCAGCGAACGCGAGCACGCGCGTACGCTCTCCCCACTAACCGCAACCTCCGCTGCGCGCGCCTGCAAAAGCGCTAGTTGCGCTTTCGTAGGAGCGTAGTACCCGGCAGGCCGGGACTGGGATCTTAAAGCGAGGGCGTAGAGGTCTGGAGGTGGTGTTGGCGAGCGCAGACGGACGGTAGTGGTTGTTGTGCTGAAGAGGGGGAAGGAGAACTCGTCATCGTCGTCGGAGGCGGAGGCATCACCGGAATTTGCGTCGGTGCGAGCGGGAGTAGTTATTGGAGTGAATTCTTCGAATTGGAGGTCTAGGTGGTAGGTTTTTGATGAGCGTTTGGAGTTGCTAACGGTGGAGGTGGGGGAGGGAGGTGGGGAGTAGAGGTCTTCGCGACGGATTCTGTCGGTCAATTGTTAGTGAGAGGAATTACCGGAGAGCTTGGGGAAAGGATTGAGTTGGGGGAGAGGGGTATCATACCGTTTTGTTTGGGGCTCTTCGAACATTATTCAGCAGTGGGGTGGTTAGTGTGGTTGGTAGTACGGGAGTGAGAGACGGAGGTGTCGGTGGTGCATCGCGAGTTGCGAGAAAGAGCCGATCTGGCTTGGCGAAATCTACTGCATGGTTTGTGCGCCGTCATGAAAGTTCACTCGGGTTTCAGGTTCAGCGTTCTTACGAAAGCTTCCTCAATATTTGTATATATACGGGCAGAGGTCCTCACTGAAAACATCAGCGATCTTGCTTTTCACTTCGTACCGGCCCCTTCTCACAGTTCTGGCCATTTTTCGTTGATGGCTTAAGCGTTTTTTTTTTCTCGCCCAAGATGAAAAACACGAAGCCCATCGATCGAAGATCAATTTTTTTCTCTTTTTATAACTAAAGGTGGATGGTAGTGCAGTGTATGATAGAAGGGGAAGCTAGCTAACGCCTGAGTAGGGAGATACATCTTTGAGTACGATACCACACTTTATTTAAAACACAATTCTATTCATCCCTAAAGTATCTTCCTCCTCCTGTCCCTCCAGAGAACCGTCACTGTTCTCAAGCGAATAACTGCAAGAATAAGTTAGTTAGCCCCATTAAAGCCAAGACATTCCCTACATTTCATGTGGTCACAACTCTGACACTCCACATCAGACATCTGATTCTTGGACTTGCAATCGCAACAGTGCCAGTAGCGGCCATAGCGCTTGTCATTGAGGGGTTGGATATTCGGGGCTTTCATCTCAGGGAGAAGGTATTGAGTAGGGGTGGCCAAGAAGTGACCTGGCCCGGTGTTGGCAGTGTTTGATTGAGGCATTGTGTTGGTATTGTCGTTGATATCTATTTGGAGGTTTGCAGTTGATTGTGTAGTGGTCTTGCAAGCTGTGGAGCGAAGTGGTGAGAATGAATATTAGGGGAGAGGTATATAAATTTGTTCCATACAGGGGAGGAAGATAGCGTTTGAGTGTTGAATAGGATGCGCGGTATAGTTCGATTGAAAATGTTGAAAAAAGTGATTTAGGTTAGATGATTCATGATGGGCCCTTATTCGCGCGGTTTGTATCATAGGGAGTTTCTGTTTGTATGAGTATGGGTCAAGCTTGATTTCGTAGGTTTGGGCAGGCTCGATTGTGTAAGTTGAACAAGCAAACACTGTTCTGAGCCTTGGGACAATTTCATGTTGGCCGCTGGGTTTTGTGCATAAAGTCAGTTAGTACTGATCATGAAAATGGCTATAATTCTTCTCTTATACGGCACAGTAACTCCGGGTGAAAAGACCAAAAATGTAGTAAGTGATATTAGAAATGTGACAATACCTCATTTGCTATCAAGATTGTGAAGAAATAGACCATTCCATCGACCGGTCTTCATAGCCTAATGGTTAAGAAGACCGGTCACCGCTAACAATTCTAGGAAGGCCGGGAGTTCGACTCCTGGCTTTGTGGAGGTAGTTGGGCCTTAAAAAGGCCCGGCGAACCACTTTTTGTTGGTTTGCAGGTTAGTGCCCTGATTTTTTTCATGTTTACGGTCGTCGACCGGTGTCAAGTATTCAACTGGTGAACACAATTTAAATGTTATTACAGGGTATTTTTTCATCCTTCATAAGAAGTGGACATTGAGGAAAAGTGAGAAAACAGAAAAAGCTAGGAAAAGATAGAAGATTGATAAAATCAATCCTTAAAAAAGCACTACGTCAGCAGTAGACATTTTGGAAAAAGTCTCGTTCCCGTGTTTGGGTCTAACGTATTTGACCTAGTGTTGGGACACTCCCTAGTTATGGGACACTACATAAAATGTGACTACTTAATTGAAAAACTGTTGTAACTCAGACAATATTA